>PVLC010006903.1:0-66369 GCA_004027655.1 Graphiurus murinus
GAAGCAAACAACTAAGCAAAGAAGAACAAACACTACCACAAACAGAAGTCAAAACTCAAAATGTTAGGAATTAAAAATCATCTCTCAATAATCACACTGAATATAAATGGTCTCAACTCCCCAATAAAAAGGCACAAGGTGGCAAAATGGATTAAAACCCAGAATCCATTTATATGCTGCCTGCAAGAAACACACCTTACAAACAAAGATTCCCACAAACTAAAAAGAACTCAGAGAATTGGAATAGAAGGAATATACCTCAACATCATAAAAGCCATGTACAATAGGCCCACAGCCAACATCATATTAAATGGAGAAAAGCTGCAAGAGGTCCCACTAAAAACCGGAACAAGACAAGGATGTCCATTGTCACCTCTTCTGTTCAATATAGTACTTGAGACTCTAGCCAGAGCAATAAGGCAAGAGAAGGAAATCAAAGAGGTAAGAATAGAGAAAGAAGAAGTGAAACTATCACTTTTTGCAGAGGACATGATTCTATACTTAAAAGACCCAACAAACTCAATCAAAAATCTTATAGAACTGATCAACAAGTTCAGCAGAGTGTCTTGATACAAAATCAATCTTAAAAAATCAGAAGCTTTTCTGTATGCAGCCATAAATCCACTGAAAAAGAAATCCAGAAACAATTCCACTCACAATAGTACCCCGAAAAATAAAATACGTAGGGATAAACCTAACCAAAGAGCTAAAAGACCTCTATAAGGAAAACTATAAAAAGTTGAAAAAAAGAAATTGATGAAGACCTTAGAAGATGGAAAGATCTACCATGCTCTTGGATAGGCAGAATAAATATCATCAAAATGGTCATCCTCCCAAAAGTGATCTACAGATTCAATGCAATAACCATTAAATTACCAAAGTCACTCCTCACAGACATAGAAAAGTCAGTCCTTAAATTCATTGGAACAACAAAAAGCCCAGGATAGCCAAAGTAGTTCTTAGCAACAAGAACCATGCAGGAGGTATCACAATACCTGAATTTAAACTCTACTACAAAGCCACAGTAATAAAAACAGCTTGGTATTGGCACAAAATCAGACACACAGACCAATGAAGCAGAATAGAAGACTCAGAAACAGACCCAGAGACTTACAGCCAACTGATTTTTGACAAAGGAGCCAAAAATATACCCTGGAAAAAGGATAGCCTCTTTAACAAACGGTGTTGGCAAAACTGGTTAACCATATTCAGGAAAATGGAAATAAACCCCACTTTGTCACCCTGCACAAGAGTCAACTCAAGGTGGATCAAAGACCTGGAAGTCAGGCCAGAGACCTTGCAGCTTCTTGAAGAGGGCATAGGCCCAACACTTCAACACATAGGCACAGGTAAAAACTTTCTCAACAAGACCCCAAAAGCACAAGGAACTCAAAGAAAGATCAATACATGGAATTGCATTAAACTGAAAAGCTTCTGTGCAGCAAAGGAAACTATCAAGAACCTCAACAGAGAGCCCACAGAGTGGGAGAAAATTTTTGCCAGCTACTCTTCTGATAGAGTACTAATATCTAGGATATACAGAGAACTCAAGAAAATCACAGCTAAGAAAACAAATAACCCAATCAAAAAAATGGGCAAAGGATCTAAATAGACACTTCACAAAAGAAGAAATACAAATGGCCAATAAATGTATGAGGAAATGTTCATCCTCATTAGCAATCAGAGAGATGCAAATCAAAACTACCCTGAGATTTCACCTAACACCAATCAGAATGACAATCATCAAGAACACAAACAACAACAAATGCTGGCAAGGGTGTGGAGAAGTGGGAACCCTAATACATTGTTGGTGGGATTGCAAATTAGTGTAACCACTTTGGAAAACAGTATGTAGGATCCTCAGCTGAATGGGAATGAACCTACCATATGATCCAGCAATAACACTTCTGGGTATCTACCCAAAAGAATGAAAACCAAACTATCAGACCGATGCATATGTATCTATCTATGTTTACAGCTGCACAATTCACAATTGCCAAACTATGGAAACAGCCAAGATGTCCATCAACAGATGAATGGATTACAAAACTATGGGATACGTACACAATAGAATTTTACTCAGCCATAAAGAAGAACAAAATCATGTTATTTGCAGGGAAATGGAAGCAACTGGAAAACATTATGTTAAGTGAGATTTGCCAGTCATAAAGAGTAAAAAAGCATATGTTCTCCCTAATATGCGGTTGCTAGGGAGAAAATGGGGCGTAAGGGGGTCTACAGATGAAAAAGGAGAGTGCCTCAATAAGCAAAGAAGTTAACTTAACTGAAGGGGATGGACGGGGGGGTGGGGGGGGTGGCGGGGGACATCCTACTGCACACGATGTACTTTCACAAATATATCAAAGTCAATCACTAAACTGAAATTGAGAAGGAGGGAGGGTGAGGGAGTGGTGTGGGAATTGGGGAAGTGTTAAATGAGAAATGTATGCATATACACCTTTATCAGCTTGTATCTAACAAAGATGTATGTTTACAATGCACCAATTTTATATATAAAATAATAAAAAATGTAAAAAAAGTAATGAAAATGATTTGATTCTCAAAGGGTAGTAGAAACAAAGTAAGCATAGCACGTATTTCAAACTATCATTGCCCCTTAATATTCCTGGAGATGTTTTTTATCTCTGAACAAACTTTATAGATGCAGAAGGTGAGGCAAAGAGAACTTTTGAGTTAGGGCAGAACTGGGATGTAAATGTCGCTTTCCCAAATCCTGTTCCAGAGTTTCTCTCTGTGCCATCATTTCATACAAGGCATTTATTATTGTTCCTTCTATTTATTAGACCCTTTAACACTGAAATGTGTGTTTGGAGGTGGCCTTTGGATACTGTTACTTATTTTTGGTGGGAGTCCACAGCTTGGCCTTTTGTGATCAAAGGCACCATTACAAGGCAACAAGGCACCCTCACCTTTTTATTTAACACTATGTAAGTCCCAACTTTTAAGACACATTTAAAAAAAAGAAACCCAGGAAAGCCAACATACTGCTTCTTCCTAACTATCCTATTTGATCATGTCATACCCTATTTGAAATCCTTTGTGAGTTCCAAGTCCCTCCGGCTAAATCCCAGGTTTTTAGACAACCTAACAGTCTCCTAGAAAAGTCTCCTGTGCTCTGGCCCCTGATAACCACTCCATAGTTCTTTTATTTCTTCTTCCCCCAATTCTGTGCACAGTTCCATAGCCAAGCCTGGCTCTGCCGTATTGCTTGGCTTTTGCACACCAGACCGCAGAGCCTACAGTAGCTTTCCCAACTACTTGACCACTGGACAATTGCCACTTATCTTTCCGGTGTCCATTGAAATGTCTTCTCATCCAGGAAACCTTCCCTAAATGATCTCCTATTGGTTCAACTTCATCTTCATTGTGACCTCACAGAACCCAGCCCTTACCACAGTGCTAGACATTTCTTGTCTCCTCTGTCTTCCCCACGAAGACTGTAACATTTTTCTATCCACAGTACACAGCATCTTGTATGGCATATAATAAACCCTCAATATATATCGTGGAATAAATGAATGAAGAGTAAAATATGAAGCTATGTAGTCTATCATTCACTCAGCCCTCAGCTACAAAGCCCACTGAGTTCTTACACCTCCACCTATTTCTTTGCTCCCTGGAGGAATGGCCAGAGGTCCTGTTGTAGTTGCAGAAGTTCAATATCTAAGATGAGGCTTCCAGAGGCCTGGATTTTGTGTGCACCTGTAGCTTGCATGTGACCTTCAATATTACCTGTGACTCATAAGAGATACTGAGAACATGACATGAGGAATTAGATGCCCTGATGTGTGGAACGTACAGCAGCCTGGGCAGCAGAGAGAGCATGGATTATAACTGACACCATCCCCAGAGTCTTTGGAGAAGCAATTTACATATGGGTTTTAATAAGTTTACATGGGGAGAGGTTAAAATAGGTATATAGGTCTTTGCCAGAAACATTCTGTAGCATCTAAACTGTTTATACAACACTTATGACACAAAGTGTTCTATACCTACCAATTCTTCAACTCTCCAGACACCAACAGGTGTCCAACAATTTAATTTAATTATAACTACCTAGAGTCAGCACAGAACTCCATAGCCTAAAGTCTCAGTCCCACACATCTTCCTCTTCAGAGACCGGTCACCAGTCGCAGGTGACCACTGGTACTTGTGACCAACTAGCTACAAGTTGAATATTTCTATAATCCTCAATTCAGGTTCAATAATTTGCTAGAACATATCTTGGAATCAAGGAAAAGATTTTCTTATAATTAAGTAGAAAGAAAGGAGTTCAAGAAGAGATGCATAGAGCAAGGGATGAAGAAAGATGAGAGCTTCCATGCCAGCCTAGGAATGCCATGCTTGCCACCCAGAGGCTTTCCAAATCCCATAGTTTAGGAGTCTGTTTTAGAGATTTTATTACATAGGCAAGATGGTTAAATTATTGGCCACTGATGATTAACCCAGGTCCAGTCCCATCCCCTCCTCAGAGGTCAGATGTCAAGGGTAAGACTGAAAGTCAAAACCCTTTAATCATGCCTTGCTATTTTTTGGCACCAGCTCACAGGGACCCCAGACACCGGTCATCTCATTATTACACAAAAGACACATTCTCTGGACTCTAGAAATTCCAATGGTTGTAGGTGCTGAGTGGAAAAAAAAAGGCCAAATATATATATATATATATCTAGATATATATATATATTCTTATCATATAATCTTTTATTGTTGTTGCAGACATATCTATATATAGATATAGATATAGATATAGATATAGATATAGATATAGATATAGATATAGATATATAGATCTATCTGCAACAACAAAAACTCTTCAAAACAACAATTGGCTTATTGTGAAATAATACCTAATACATAGTAAATAACCAACAATAAAAAGAATGTACAGTGAATATGAAACCAATTTCTAGTTCTGTGTTGCAAAGAAATTGGTGATAACCCTTAAGTATCTCAGTGGGTGGCACTCTCAGCACCCAGTCACTCAGTTCCAGAAAGCAGCACTCAAGGGGGAGAGCTCCCCACTGCACTACAGGCTCATCATGTCGTAGGAATCTTTCCTGTGCGTCATTTATTTCTCGTGTGCCTATTCTTTGTATCAGATGCTCCCAGTTGACACTGTTGACTGAATCTTCATGAATTGCTGTCTCTAGAGGACTTTCCTTCCCTCCAGCATGCTCCCCACAGCATGCTCCTCCAGCATGCCAGCTCCCATGACACTCTTGGATGGACACTTTTGTCCTCTCTACTGAGATCAGAATTTTACCCAAAGTGGAGCTACAAAGAAGTTTCCAGCCTATTTTGGAGGAAATAGATTTTAGGCTTAGAGTAGCTGCTGAAAGTGGTGTCCTTGCACAGCTCTGTATCTCAGTAACACATTAAATATGCTCAAGGGACATGAGGTCAGAGATATTGCCATTTAATAATTTCCATCTTCTATTTTTTCCAGTCCTGGTAATTGAACCCACGGACATTTTACCCTGAGCTACATACACTTCTAGCCCTTTTTAATTTTTATTTTGAAATAGGGTCTCTCTAAGTTGTTGAGGCTGGCCTTGAATCTGTGATCCTCTCATCTCAGCCTCCCAAGTACTAGGATTATAGGCACATGCCATGGTGCCCAGCTCCTACTTCTATTTTTAGGGCTAGATTATACCTACAACTAGTATTATTATCTACTTAGTCTCAAGATTTTATGAGATTCCCAGTTACATACTAGGATTTCCACTTGAGTCTCCAAACTGCTGGATTTCCATTTCTCTCTTTATAGCAATATTCCAAATCTATTTACAAAGAACCATCTCCCATCATGCACCCACTTTCAAAGTCAGATGGCACTGGGAAATGCTATAGCTCCTTCTAAGAGATTCATAAATTGTTCACATTAAAATTTAAGGTAAAAAAAATCAATTTAACTTTGATTCTCCATAACACAGACTTATTTGACCATAATTGTCATCAACAACCATGGCATGCCAGGGAACATGTTGGAAAATGCTTCTTCACAGGATATTGTTCTATTCTTAGTCATTTCATATATTGTTTTAAAAAACATTTAAAAATATATATTGTTTTAAAAGACATTCTGCTAATTGCAGGAAAAAAAATGGATGCATCTAGAGAATATTATGCTAAGTGAGATCAACCAGTTGCAGAAAGTCAAGGGTTGTATGTTTACTTTCATATATGGAAGCTAGAGAGGAAAATAGGAAGCATAAGGGGCTTTAGATAAATGAAGTGAAAGACTAATATAATAATGGAAAGGAATTGAGAGAGGGAGGTGGGAAGTGGGGAAAAGGAGAGCTGATGAAGGAAATAATTCCAATAATGCTATGTTCCTATATGAAGGTATCACTACCAATCTCACTAATGTGTGTGTGTGTGGGAGTGGGGGTGGGCAGCAGGGTGGAATCCAGAGAGGAACACAGCAAGTGCTGTTGTGTGCATGTATGCCTCTATCTATGATATATCATTACAATGCACCAATAAAAGTATAAAAGCAATTCTGTTTTTGAAGACACCATACAGAGGCGCTCTGCTCTATTCTTTTTGTCATGCATGTATGATCAGTAAATTCAGTTCCTAAGTGGTGTACATGATTACTTGATAAATTTGAAGCACATGCAAATTACTCCAGAGTTTGTGCAGCATCCTATCATAAAAGATATCAAGCTGTGATTAAGCAATTAAGTAGTTTAATAAAATTTGAAAACAGAATAGATAGGGCAAGACTACCAACTAGAACTTAATTCATCTACTATACCATTATTTCTGTACATGGATTTATAGATCTAAACTCTGAGGGGTTTGGGCTTGCCAAATAGCTAACTAGGATAAATGTAGATCACAGTTAAGTACTCAGCTTTATATGTTCAAAACTTAACTTTGTCAATTTCTCGTGGAATAACTACTTTCTAGAGTTAATAAAAATTCATAAATCATAGTCATAAATTTAAATTGATTCATTCATAATTAGGGCTATTGATTTTGAAGATAGAAGGTATTTTTATTCCATTATGAGGATAAAATTTATGGAGAGTGAAATACACAGTCCCTTGATGTACTGTTTGATGAATTTTGATAAAAAGACTTGTAACTAGGCGTATAATCAGGTTTCCTCTTCTCTTTCTTTACCTTTCTTCCTACCCCTATTCCTATTCTGCCTGCCTATTTTCCTCTTTTCCAATTCTATTATCTATGAACAACTCAAAATAATTTAATGTCTAAGTGTGGCAAAAAGAAATAAAAGAATTTGGTAATCTTACAAAGTATTTTACCTCAACCATTGTGAAACCCAAGAAAATATTACTTAGCATCTTTTAAATAACTTGGATATTGAAATCTTCCATATACTGCATGTATCTGTCTCTTAGCTAGAGCTAAATAATAAATGTTAAAAAATACATTTCTATGAGCCAGGTGTGGTGGCTCACACTTGTAATCCCAGTACTTGGGAGGCTGAGATGGGAGGATCTGGGTTCTTAGCCAGCCTCAGCTACTTAGTGAGGCTCTCTGCAACTTAGTGAGACCCTGTTTCAAAATAAAGAATAAAAAATAGGACTGGGGGCATAGCTTGGAGGTAGAATGCTCCTCAGTACCACAAAAAAATTTTTCATTTCTATCATATATTATTTTTCTATTTTCCATGAAGATAGACCTCAGACTCACTCCTCTGAAGTGTAATAATACTTCCTATTATTACAATTTATGATTTGATAAACACTCAATTTTATTCATAATATACACATGAATCATTTCAGAATATAATTCATTTTAATTTTATATGTTTTTAGTTATTTATCTATTTATTTATTTTCATGGGCATTAAGTCCTTCAGATATATCCTGTATAAGGCCCCAAAACCCTTATATAGTAATTGCACTAATGTTTCCTTTTATTACTAGAATATTTTCTAGTCTATAATGAATTCTAAATCACATCTTTGTTTTGTTCAGGTCATCAAGTTTCTCTTTATAATAATTTCAATTTTTTAAAAGTATAGATTCACTGATATTTAAGTAAATATAAGTGGCTTGTTGAAAATCTAACTTCCACTAACTCAGTTCTAAGGAATCAAATACTCTGATTTTACCTTTACTAAAAAAAACAGGTAACATATTTTAACAATCAGGATCACAAATTTTAAGTGCAAAAATATCACAAAATTAAAACAGAATTAATAACAAAATGGTGTTTGGAATTCATGTGTAGAACAAGCAGAATTTTGAAACACTAGTTTTAGACATCATTTGGTTAATTAATCTAATTTCTCTCCCAAAAGTAAAGTAGATTTCAAAGACCTATAATTAACATAATTTACATTATTTCTGGAAACTAAATAATTTCAGCCCTAATTTTGTTTAATGATTTGATGAAAGTAATAATCAAGCATGATTTTTTTCTGGTAAAATTGAAAGAGATTTGAAATGATGACTACCTCAAATATCCTGAATTACAATTGCACTATATATACACATGTACTAAAATATCACATTGTACTCCACAATTAGGTGTATTTGTTATCTCTCAAAAATAAATTTTAAAAATGAAAGTTGTTAAAGTGCTAAGAAGCTGGGTGTGGTACATGGCTGTGATGCCAGTACTTGGGAGGCTGAGACAGGAGGATTACAGATTCCAGGACAGCCTCAGCTAAGACTTAGTGAGACTTTAGAGGAGCAAGACCTATTTAAAAAAAAGTGGGGGGCTGGTGGTGTAGTGCACAGGTAGAATGCCCCTGGGTTCTATCCCCAGAACCAAAAATAAATAAATAAAATTAAAATAAGGTGCTAAGAATGTTCTTTGAATTCATGCAATTAATTTTTGTTTTGTCTTTCCTTATAGGATAGAAGAGGTAGCTTTGTGTCCTTCAAATGTTCCACAGAGAAATAAAATAAAGTCATTTTCCATCTCATGATTCCAACAATTATCATCTTGGACACTTCCAAAAGTATAGGGAAAACTTTCTTAAAATTTGATGAAGCCGGGCGTGGTGGCGCATGCTTGTAATCCCAGCATTTGGGAGGCTGAGACCGGAGGATCCGGGTTCGTGGCCAGCCTCAGCTACCTAGTGAGGCACTTCAGAACTTAGTGAGACCCTGTTTCAAAATAAAGAATAAAAAATAGGGCTGGGGGTGTAGCTCAGAGGTAGAATGCCCCTGAGTTCAATCCCCAGTACCGCAAAAAAAAAAAAAAAAAAAAAAAATTTTGATGAATATTTTTGCTACATCTGGAAAAGCCTTAACTAAGCTTCCACCAAAAGAATTTCTTAATTTATTGCAATTTTAAACATATTTTCTGCAAACAGATGTCATTTTTTATCCTTGAGCCGAGTCAGTAATGCAGGGGACAAGAATATTTGGTAACCCTAGTGGATGGAAGGTTGGATTGCTTAAGCCATTGGTCTGGGCAAACAGAACACCTCTGGCTTCTCAGAGTGCCTATCTATCTCTGACTTGAGGAAATATTCAAATTCCTTTTCCAGATCCCAGGGATGATGATAATTGGAACGGTCATCTCAGGGCAGGCTACCTGACTGCTGTTCTTAGGATCTGGATTTACTGCTGGAATTAAACAAGGTTGGCTTGTTGATTCTGTCAGAGTTAATTACTAGTGCCATTAATTGATGTCCCAGTGAGCAGAATCACATAATAAAAATCCCTTAAATGTATGTGGTACTTTAGAGTTCACTAAGTACCTTCACATGTCCTCATTTACTCTGTTCCCAGTAGATCACTGTAGGCAGTAGTGTCCACCAGGGGGAGGATCATAATGGGTCTTTGGCACGGGATCAGTTCTTGGCCCATAACAATCTGGCCTCTGCCAATCTTCCTAACACCTTCTCCTATTGGCAAGTACCCGCTGTTATGGCTTAGATCTGGAATCTACCCTAAAGGCTCACGTGCTGAAGGCATGGTCTCCGATGCAGCCATGTTCAGAGATGGGTATTTGGGAAATGATTGGATGCTGAGGGCTCTGACCTCATCAGTGAATTAATCGATTTATAATTTGAAAGGATTGCTAGGAGGTGATGGAAACTGTAGGAGATGGGACCTAGTTGAAGGGAATGGGTCCTTGGAGGGGGGGGGGGGGACGACTTGGGAACTTGTCCTCGGCGCCTTTCTCTCTGTTTCAGCCATCATCAGGTGAGCAGCCTTGCTCTGCCACACCTTTCTACCACCTTCTGCCTCACAGCAGGCCCAGAAACAATGAGTCAGCCGACCATGGACTGAGTCCTCTAAAACCCTGAGCCAAAATGAATCTTTCCTCCTTGAACTTGTTTTTCTCAGGTATTTTTGGCACAGTGATGAAAATCTGACTAATATACCTGTACTACTAAATTGCATGTGGTTTCTTCAATGGACACCCTTCTCTGTCATTTTCTTTCTGTGTGTCCCTAATGACATGACTGATTTAACAAAGTATCCCAAACCTTAGCACAAGACCTTGACCACACTAGGTACTTAACGAATATCTGTTGAAGAAATCAGTGAAGAATTTCTTAGAATACACTTCCTCTCCTGGTCAAAACTCAGCTGAGATATTGGCTCTTCAAATACTCTTTGTTGAAGCTCCCTCGTGTCTAATTGTATACTCTGCTCTGTGTATAAATCTAGCATAGCACTCAGGACAACATGATGTCATTACCAGCTCACATCTCTCTCTAGTCTATGGCTGCCTTGTGGACAAAGACTGTGTCTCACTCACATTTGTATCTCCAACATCTAAAGAAAGCCTGTCAAACAGGAGGTTCATGAAGACTGTTGTAGTGAAAATATGGGGCCCAGCAAGTTTCTGGGTTTGAGTCTCTGGCTTGTCATCTTCTTCTAGTGAAATCCTTGAAATGTCAGTCTCCCAGGTCCCCAGGCTTTACAGGGTTCCCCCAGAACAGTCACAGATGTCGATGGGTGAACATCATTCACTTCCTCTTCCTCTCTTAATGTCATTTGCACCCCCTTTGCCCTGCAGTGCACCATTACTGAGTGTTTATACATGCACATCTCCAGGGCTCAATGATGCACCCAACAATTTTTTAAAAATATATCATTGGTGTTGATTTTGTTTTAAGCAATCTTTCTACCATCTTTGACTGCATGGCTGTAGAAACCATTCTAGTCTCATCAGTCCTTTGTTCTTGGCAATGATGATACCCCCTGAGATATACTTCATTTGACTTGCTCTCAGCTGATTCAACATGTTTTCTATAGGAACTGTAATTTCAGTACTTGGGAGGCTGAGACAGGAGAATTGCAGGTTGGCGGCCAATCTCAGCAATTTAGTGAGACCTGTTTCAAAACAAAAAATAAAATAGGGCCAGGGGTCTATCTCAGAGATAGAATGGCCCTTGGGTTCAATCCCTAGGACAAAAACGAAAGAAAAAACAGAACAACAACAAATCCCACGTGCCTGAGACAGGATGAGGCTATCACAAGTTTGACACCAGGCTCTACAATTTAGCAAGCTCCTGTCTAAAATAAAAAAATTACAAAAGGGCTGGGGTTGTAACTCAGTGGTAGAATGCTTGCTAAGCATACATGAAGCCCTGGGTTCAATCCCCAGTACTATGTGTGTGCACGCTCATACACACACACACACACACACACACACACACACACACACACACACACGGCATATGTTCCATTCTGGTTCTTTGGACAGGGTGAAAGCAATTGCTGTCCACTCCCCGAGGCCAAATTTCTTTTCCATAAACATTTGCTGCCTGAGGAATTAATATGGCAGCTCCTGTGCTCCTAGAATCTTAGCCCCCCCCCCGGACGATTCATCAGTGAATCAATCACCACCCCTCCCATGAGACTCATTTGTCCTCAAATGAAGTGAGTCCCTGTCAATCTTTTGATTTGTTATCACTGACCTGTCTACACATGTCTGATTTCAGCCCAAAGGCAGTAGAAGTACGCACTCAAGGACCTCTAGTACAATGGCAAGGAGATTTACATCCATACTCAGCCAGTTATGACTTCATGATTATTAATTATGGCATTGATAAAATTTAGAAAAGCACTCAGAGGTTCTGGGACAGTAACTGTCATATACAATTTCTCCCTCAGAAGTAATTAACATTACAGATATTCATGAGGGTGACTGTCAGCTTTCTCTATACATGCATAATAACACGTGTGACACAGCTTTGAAACTGAGTTTTGTGCTCACCCAGAATAAGAGATGAATTAAGCCACTTATACCTGTCTCCATTTGCAGCTTTCATCTGCCAAGTCTTTTCATCTTATTCTTATCTTTTCCTCCCACTCTGTACATTTTGAATATGAAATTATGTGTTTCCAAAGAAGTTCCTAACACAACTGTAAATTAGCCACACTGTGACTTTGTGATAGTAAAAAGAAAAAAAAAAAGCAAATGTAAGTATATTGTCTATTATAAGACATTACCAAAAGCATGCAAATCAAACACGTGAAGGTAAATGACAAGCCCTTCAATGTGAATATGGAGCTTACATGTGGGTCTATGTGTGGAGTGTGAATATTTTGTTCCCATCTTCCCTGAAGATCTCCCCATGGCATCCCTATGAAGGTGTCTGTGTGAAAGCAACAAAGAGCAGGATGGCTGGGTGCTAGAACAAGCCTCCAGGTCCACTCCACACTGAACCAGTCTCCCAGCCTCCCATTTCCATTTTGAGATGAAGCAGAGCTTCCTGGCTCTCCTCTTCACCCCCAGCACTGCGACCCACACCACTAGGGCTGATCAGCCACTTGGGGTGACCAAAGTGTAATTTGCTCTGTTAACTTGGCAATGTTTTAGGCATAATTAGGAAAGGCAAACAGAGTCAACAGACAGCTATAATGCACAGGGTGCTAGTCAAGGATTCTGGAAACCCAACTATTCTTAAGCCGCCAGTAAGTAAAAATTCCTCAGTATCTTTTTTCTGCTAGACTGGAGTTCAGAGTAAACAAAAAGGAAAATACAGACCCTACCTATGAGTCTTTTCTACCAAATGACTATTTAATTCATCATCCACTTTATCTAGATCTAAGCTGACTCATCTGCCTAATCCCCCTGCCTTTGTGAAACATGGCAATTAAAGAGTAAATGTGGCACATCTATAATCCCAGTACTTAGGAGGTTGAGACAGGAGGATCACGGTTTTGAGGATATCCTCAGCAATTTAGCAAGGCGCTCACTAACTTAGTAAGACTCTGTATCAAAATCAAAATAAAAATAAATATGACCTGGGGAAATAACTCAAAGGTAAAATGCCCGTGGATTCAATCCCTAGTACTTAAAAAAAAAAAAAAAAAAAAAAAAAAAGGAAATGTGTATAAAGTGTTTGGAATGGGACAGAAAAAAAGTTCCAAAGACTTTGCTTTGAATATAAAATGTCTATGGCAGCCCTTCTCCTCCCAAGGAAAATAAAATAAAAGAAACAAACAATTTCTCTTTATGAAATATCTCTACTGCAATCACAGTAATTGAATATTTTACACGATTTAGAAAATTAACCTCAATTCTTACATTATGAGAATATACTTAGTGATTAAAAGTGGCTGAAGGGCTTTTATAATCTTTCCAAACAACCCATTTATTTTATGTGAGTGAAAATAAATGTAATAAATAAGAAAATGCTGCTGAGCACTGTGGTGCATGCCTATAATCCCCATACTTGGGAGGATGAGGCAGGTGAATCACAAGTTTCAGGCCAGTGTAACTATATGAACTGTTGGCAATATTGTAGTAGGAATGCTCATTCATTGTAATAGATAGTAACTTTGGAACACAGTTTGGCAGATAATTATCAAATTTAACATAGTTTTATCATGTGATACACAGTCATGTTTCTAGATATTTATTCAACTGATTTGAAAGCTTATATTAACATATGTTGTGTATGCATAAAACTTCCTGTGAGTATTTAGAGTAGCTTTATTCATAGGTACCCAAATCTGGAAGAAACAAAAATTTCTTCAATAGATGAATGGATAAACTATGGCACACCCATACAATGCAACAATATTCAACAATAAAGGTATGAGCTATAATTCCCCAAAATGCACAGATCACCTTAAATGTATAATACTATAAGTGAAACAAAACATTTAAAAATGCTTTATATGCTAGTATTCTAAATATATGATATTCTAGAAAGGGCAAAACAAAACTATAGAAACACCAAAAAGATCAGTGATTGCCATGAATTTGAGGAAGAGAAGAAGGATTGACTGGCTGGGATAGAGGGTATTTTTAAGATGGTGAAATTATCCTGAGTGATACCATAATGGTGACTACATGACACAGTTATACAATTGTCCAATCCTGTAGAACTTCACATCAAAAGGATGGACTTTAATGTATAAAAAACAATCGCAATCATTGAGGAGATGAGGCATCCCAGATGGAACACAGAATGTGACAAAAGAATCTAACTTCATTATAAATATTTGGCACAACCCCACTGAAGGGAATGCGATTTAACAATTGTGATATACCATGCATACATACTGGAAAATAACAAGTAAATGGATGACAGATGATAAGAGCCAGGTTTCTCACTGTGGAGTGGGAGGTTAAAGATACACAAACGGAAATGGCTAGAATGATCTGTGTGGTGATGGTTTAGAGGTGGAAATATTAGTGTGAACTCATGGTTTAGCTCAATATAGATAAAGAAATATTTCCATGTATTTATTACCTACATATATATGATTACATATGCATATATATGTATATGTATATATGTAGACTTTCAGCCACTTCTAATCACTAAGTATATTCTCATAATGCAAGAATTGAAGTTAATTTTCTAAATCATATAAAATATTCAATTACTGTGATTGCAATAGAGATTTCATAAAGAAAAATTATTTGTTTCTATTATTTTATTTTCCTTGGGATGAGAGAGGCTGTCATAGACATCATATATATATATGGAAAGAGAAAGAGAGAATACATATATATATATGTATATATATATATATATAATATATATGGAAAGAGAAAGAGAGAATACATAGAGCCTAGAAGCACTCCCCCCACCCTCCGCTAATGAACACACTTAGCTCGCAGATCTTGATTTCAAATGCTATTCTCTAACAAAGGGAAGCAGGTTTCTTTGGAGAAATGACTGATTCCAGGTTGCGGGCAAGAAATGCACCAGATGGGTCTAAAGCACCTTAAAATGACAGAAATGCTAAAAATGAACCAATAAAACACAGCCAACCAAACACAAACCCATACATAATAAAGGGAGTATGTGGAAGGAACACAAAAGCCATGTAAAATGCTACAGTTTCGATCTTAACTATTCCCCAAAGAGCCACCTGTTAAAGGCTTAGTCCCCAGATTGGTGCTATCGGGAGGTAGTGAAAACTTTAAGAGTGGGTACTAATGGGAGGTGCCCAGGTTAAAGGAAATTGTGGAAACCCACGATTCTCCCCTCCCCCTTTTAAACTTATGTCTTGTTTTTTGGCCATGAGGTGGACAGTTTTGCTCTGCTGTGTTCTCCAGCTATGATGTGCTGATGTGTGACAGGCCCAAAGGATGGAGCTAGTTGATCATAAAATGGAATGTCCAAAAAATCCAAGTCAAAATCAATTGATCATGAACTGGAAATTCCAGAATTCCGAGTCAAAATAAACCTTTTCTCCTTTTAAGTTGATTTATCTCCAGGTATTTGTTCCAGTAATGGAACAATGACTGAAACATAAGAATGATCGCAAAGGCCAAGGCAGGAATATTAAGCAACCAAAGAGATAAAGTATTTTAGGGCTAGAACTCAAAATAGAAAATAAATCTCCACAAGTCCATCAAATCTATAGTGACATAAATAAATAAATAAATAATCACATAAGTAGATAAATAGGAAAGAAGAATTGTAGGGTAATTCCAAATGGATTATGCAGTTACTCGCCGTTCAGGAGGTGGAGCGTAGCTCCCCACAAAGGTAAGGATGGTACACAATGACTTCCTTCTCAATGCAACAGCGCAGGTAAGAAAGGAGAACAAAAGATGAACTTCATGGTTGAGAAACTCAACAAATGACCACTGCAAACTTGTGATTAGAATTCATATTAAAAATGGTAAGTCACGTGATTGTTTTTCATGATAAGATATGATGTGAATCACACTTAATTTTCTGGGTTCTTCCCTAACGTCCATACCCCAGTCTAATCATGAAAAACAAAAAACAAAACCATCAGAGAAATACCATTTAAAGTGAAGTTCTACAAAGTATCTGACTTGTACTCCTCAAAACTCTCAAGATTATCAAAATTAAGAAAGTCTAACAAACTGTTACAGTCAAGAGGAACCTAAAGAGACATGATTATTAAATGTAATGTGACATTTTAAACTTGATCCTGTAGCCAAACAAGGACATGGGGTAAAAGCTTCAAACATCTGACTAAAATATGGAAACCTTTAAGCCCACCAGGAGGTGTTCCCTCAAAGGGGATTGTGGGGACCCACTCTCTTCCTCTCTCTCTTCACATGATATCATGTCTTCCCAATCAGGCTGTGTGCCTCAGAACAGCCCAGAGGTACAGGGCCAAACCATCATAGACTAGAACTTCTGAAATCATGAACCAAAATAAATGTTTTTCTTTTTAAGTTGATAATGGCAGGCAGTTTTTATATTAATGGAAAACTGAACAATGTAAGTATGAATTTTATAGGCTGGAGATATAGCTCAGTGGTAGAATGCTTGCCTAGTATACATGAGGCCCTGAGTTCGATGCCCTGTGCCATAAAAACAAACAAGTATGGATGGTAAATAATAATGTATCAATACTGGTTCATTCATTGTGGCAAATGTACCATGATTATCTAAGATAATTGAGAAAACTGGATCTGGAGTATATGAGAATTCTGTGCCATTTTTTTAAAAATTTTTTTCTGTAAAACTAAAACTGTTCTAACATAAAAAGCTTATAATGTATGCAGATTTTTCTGATACTATATGCAGTCTCAGAAAAAAAACAAAACAAAACACCAGTTACTTGTTTTTTGCTTTTTTTTTTTTTTCAAGTAGAAAAATAAAATTTGGGTTGGTTATTTCAAACAAACATCAGCAGAAATGATGAAAATATTCTTATGCCTGGCAAGAAGACAGATGCACACTCAACAAAACAGATACACATCATCTTGGAAACCAAACTTAAACCCTGTATGAAAAGAACCAGCACCGCAGGGGAAGGTGGCGTGGCTCACCGCCAGCTCCCCATGTGATGTGTGACGTGGCTCCAAAGCCTTCAGGGCCTTCCCAGCATTTCCACAGGAGCAAGGGACAGACGTTTTAATTACCACAGAGCATTTTGGTAAAATCCCCAAAGCCCAATTTTGCACTTTTAAAAGTTAAGTTTATCTATTCAAAAATTTCATATTATTCTTATGGAAAATATTAATATTTTTTATAAAGTTAGAAAGAATGTTCAATTCTAATTAGCAGGTATTTGGTAAGTCTCTGTTTCCCCTGTTTCTATAACTTAGAGTAAAAAAAAAAAATAGGAAAGTCATAGTGCCTGAGAATGTTCTAAAAATTATAACTCTAATTAGAAGAGAACTGTGTGTCCCTGCATGAATATATGCTGCATTATTAATGCCCATCTCTTTTCAGTACGGCTTTCAGGCCAAGACAGTGATGGGTTAGCACTGCAAATATCATTGTGATGTCATTGTTCTTCCAACAGTTCATCCCCAGCACACTGCTTTTGAAAACTGGAATCTCAGTCAGGGATTTTGTGCTAAATTTAAGTGAGTTTTGGGGAACACTTTTAAACTCCCACAAGCTGATTACTAAATATCTGTCATACAGTCAGCAAAGACTAATCCATGTATCCATGTATACATGCATTTATGATTTCAGTTTCAGCTTAGCAAACAGGAACTTGAATCTTCCAAGATCTTTTCCTAGGATGCCCTGGTAAACCAATGAACACTGCCTCACCTGGAGGCATGGGGTTGACATTTCATGCAACATCACCTTTTCTATCTTGGAAAGATAATAGAAGCCTTAGGAATGGGGTGGAAGAACCCCAGGTATTTGACCCTGGTTCTGCACTAAGTTCACCAATTTGACTGTAAAATAAAGAGATTGGCACCATGGATCAAGAGTGCTTTACATACTACTTCCTAAGAGGAACTTGAATATTTATTTTCATAATCTAAGCTCCTGTTGCCAAAGGGACCTCTCAGTGGGTGAATAAAGTCTGACTTCTTAGATTTTATTTGAAAATGTCATGTACTTTATATATTCTTCATAATAGAGAACAATATTTTAATACATAAATGCTTCAAACTAGTTCTCTTAAATTACCATCATTAAACTATTTGCCATTTTCCTTATCCATGACAGAGTAAAATTGATGCTCGTGGAACCTTGGTGCCAAGCTTATCCCGTGGCTTCTCAGTTGTGCATGGTATTCCTATTCCAGTTTATGAGTCAGCAGGACTAAGGTCTCAGCTAGCTCCTAATTCTCTGACTCTGTAAGAATTGTTAATACTTTATAACATTCTGAAATCATAACATACACAGATTTGCAAATTTGAGCTACACCAAAGGACAAATGAAGACGTATTCTACTCCGCCCTCAGAGGAAATGCTCACAAGTCTCATGGACATTAAGTTCCTCTCCACCATCCAGTGTAAGTCTCTGGAACGCTCAGTCAACTGGGGCCCTTACTAGTTTGATGGCTCAAACAGTTGTCAGACTTATTTGAATTAGGTACAAGTTTGAATATTTTATAGTTAGTGAAGGATTAGAGAACTAAAAAGCCCATTTTTTTTTCCCATTTGCAATAGCCTATATATCCTTTAGGCACAGCATTAAATTTCAGAATTCCTTATTCCTTCCTTCCTTCCTTCCTTCCTTCCTTCCCCCTCCCCCCTTTCTTCTTCTCCTCCTCCTCCTTCTCCTCCTCCTCCTCCTCCTCCTCCTCCTCTTTCTTCTTCTTGTGATACTGGGATTGAACCCAGGGGTCTTCTACCTCCAGCCTATGCCCCGAGCCCTGTTTTTTTTTATTTTAGTTTTTATTTGCAAACAGGGTCCCACTAAATTGCTGAGAGCCTCACTAAGTTGCTGAGACTGGCTTCCAACTTGCAATCCTCCTATTTCAGCGTCCCAAGTACTGGGATTACAGGTGTACACCTGGCTATTATTTCTATTTAAAAAATCAACAGTATGGGATTAGGTTAGGGCTCACTGGTAGAACAATTGATTAGAATGTGCAAGGTCATAGGTTCCGTCTTCAGTACTAAATAAATAAATACAGAGAATACTAAAAGACTGTATAAGCATTCAGAATTTGTAAGACTGTTCCCCACACTAAAACTAGACTATAGTGCTGATAGCTCTATACTGCTGATCTTCTGAGTGGCAGTAACAATAGAATAGCAACTATTTGCAAAAAAAGTAAAGATAGTGGTTTTTTTTATATACTTTTATTCATGCATTATAGTCTCACATCATAATGCAGGTCACAGTGACGGTGATATACATGCACACAGCACCTGGTGGGCTTTTCCCAGCTCCCTCCCCTTCCCCCTTCCCCATACAGGGTACTGAGATTGGGATTTGGATTCTCATATGTGTACATGATATCAATGAACGTGTTTCATTCATTGATTCTCCCTCCCCTGCCCATTTCCCTAGACTACTTCTCTGGCTCCACTGGAGTTTCTCCTCCATTATCTGAAGTCCCTCTGGTATCCCAATTACTCCTTAGCTTCTGCAAAAAATACTGTTTTGAAGCCTTTTCTCCACTAAATATTATAACAGCCATAAATAGTTACATAGGATGGATTGCCATTTTTTCTTATTGATTTGTAGAAGTTCTTTATTTCTTTAGGATAAGAGTTATTTGAAGGCTTCATCTACTGCAAGTATCTTCTCCCAGTTTATAATTTGCCTAACAGATCCATTCTTTTCATGTTCTTTATATTACTTATTTATTTTTTATTTTTGGTACTAGGGATTGAAGCCAGGAACATTTACCTCTGAGCTACACTCCAGTCCGTGTTTAATTTTATTTTGAAACAAGGTCTCCCTAAGTGGCTGAGAGTATCATTAAATTTTCTAAGGCTGGCCTTGAACCTACAATCCTCCTGTCTTAGTCTCTCAAGTACTGTGATTACAGGTATGCACCACCATACCCAGTTCTTAAAATTGTTTTTATAGACAGAAGTTCTTACTGTTAATAAAGTCGAATATATCCATTTTTTCTTTTATGGTTTGTGCTTTTCATGTTCTCTTTAAATCTTTGTGTATATCCAAATTCACAAAGATGTCCATGTTGTCTTTTTTCCAGAAGATAATTGCTTAATGCTTAATTACTTTAACATTTTTGCCTATGACCCTTATTAATTTAAGTTTTGTGTGTGGTATGAGTTGATGTCAATATTTACTTCTTTCTCTGTAGACACCAAATAGATGGAGCAGCCTTTATGGAGGATGCTATCTTCCCTCCACTGAATTACAATGAAGTTTTAGTAATAAATCAGGTGACTGTTTATGCATGTACATATGTATAGACTCTTCCCTCTGCTCTTCTAGTCTATTTATTTATCTTTAATCAATATCACAGATCTTAACTTATAGTAGATAATATAGTAGATTGGGGTAGGTAGTTTTATAGTAATGCTTGATTTCTGAAATTTGCTCTACTTTTTTAAACATTGCATTGGCTACTCTGTATCTGATTTTTCTATGACAAGCTGAGAATCAGCTTGTCAATTTCTATAAAACAACTTCAAATTTTTATGGAGACTGCATTAAATCTATAGAACAATTTGGGAAGAATAGACATCTTAGCAATATTGAAACTTTCAATTACTGATATAGCCTCTACATTTATTTATATTTCCTTGAATTGATCTGAGTAATGCTTTTTAGTTTCCCAATCTTGCAGATCTTGTTTATCTTTAATGAGATTTATTCAAGGTATCTGATATTTTCTGACACTGGATTTTTAGTTTCTCCACTTTATTTTATCATTTCCATCATTGTAAAGCATTGAATCTGTTTCAAAATTTTTCACTTTGTGATTAGTGTTATGGTGAACAAGTCACAAGTAGTTGTGGGGTTGTAGAAAAATATGTTTTTATGTTTTTGCAGAGTTAGACATTACTTGGCAATTTTTACTGAAATTTGGGACCTTGACTAAAAGTCAGCTGTGGGAAACGTGTGTGTATATTTCAAAGGAGGATGAGATTCAGCAGTCTGGAGGCAGCCCTGTAGAGTGGGCTTATCTCTTCCTTGGAAAGATTTGTTTTCATCCCATGAAATTAGAGTAAGAACTCATGATTCTTTCCATTGTGTTTTCAAGGAGTCTCAACGGGAAGGTGAGCCATCTGCCAGTCCTATGGAAATGCCCAGATTGGTTCATATTTTCTGTCTCCTTACCTGAAAACCCCTTCATGTACAGAATTTACACATCAGAAGTAAGAATTAAGTCACAGAGTAAGTAAATAATAAGTATTCTGAGCTCCAGAAACATGTTTATGCAATCAAGATAATATTAATAAGCACAGATATTAGAACTTAATATTTTCTCATGAAGACTATTTGTCTGGTTTCAACTGCCCTGGCTAATTCCTTAGAACTGTCCCTAGTACACAGTAGGGACTCAGTAAACATTGGTTGCATGATATATTAGTTAGCTATTTCTATGGAGAAATTAACTTCCAATTTAATATACTGCTACGTCAGACATTTATTATCTCCTAATTTCTGTGGGTCAGGGATCAAGGGGCCCCTTAGCTTGATAGTTCTGGACCAGGGTGCCTTATGAAGCCCCAGTGTCTTCTGAAGGTTGACTGAGGCTGCAAGATGTGTTTCCAAATTCACTTATATGGACATGAACCAAAGTTTTCTTATCATGTAGGATCTCCATCAGGTTCTTCATGACATGGCAGCTATCTTCTTCAAGAAAGAGGAGAGAGAGATGCTATTTTTACCAATTAGTCTCTGAGTCATATCCTATCATGTCTGCTTTATTCTTGTTATTAGAAGCAACCCACTAAGTCCATCCAGCTCATACTCAGCAGTGAGTAATTGCATGATTACCCCAAGTCATGCCTCCTGGATCACTGGGGCTTCCTTAGAGGCTGGCTCCTACACAGCATTAAATGAGTCAATTATGTGGTACCAATGATCTGACTAATCATGCACCTTGCGCTTCAATTATAGATGCTAGAACAGGTAGGCAGAGACAAGAAAAAGAGGTAAAGGGATTCTCAATAGAAGGACATTGCATGCAAACGTAAAGGGACATTTTTTTTGCAGGGAACTCTAAGTGGAGCTCTACTAGAACACAGGATTGCACAGAAAGCTTGTAGGCCTGGTGGCCGAATTACAGTGTAAAAATCCTTATAAGTCATGAGAAGGAGCTTAGATTTTAGGTAATAGACAATCACTGAAAGTTTCTATGAAGAAAAGTTGGAACACTACAGAAACTCGGTTTTTCCCCACACTGGTATGGAAAGTCTTCTGGATGCCAAAACACATTCAATGGATCTGTAGTTCCTGTTGGACATTCATGGCTTTTGTTGATTCTTTCTAGCCAGAGTTGTGATCTTGAACTAGGAGGATCTATTTTGTTTTGGTCACTAGGAGTGAAAGGTAGAATTATCTGCCTTTTTCATGGGAATTCAGCAGCTCTGCACCTAATGTCAGCTCCCATGGTGTATATTGAGAGTGTGTGTGTGTGTGTGTGTGTGTGTGTGTGTGTGTGTGTGTGTGTGTGTGTTAGCATCAGTATGAGAGCATGACTATAACCCTTCCATTTCTCATGGATACCATTTTCCCAGTTCATGTCTTCAGTACCTCTCATGAGTCACTCTTAACATATTAAGTACTCAGTCAATGTCACTAGCAAGCCTCACTTACGATCACTGAATCACAATTCTTGCAACTTCATTCCTGAATGATGAACACTTGCAAGGGTGGCAAGGAATCCAAAGATTTTCTAAAGGGAAAAGAGTGATAGAATAATCCTAATTGTGCCAGTATAGAGGACTCTATAGTCCAGAGCTAGATATTTACTAAGTATCTACAATGTCCTGGGCATTGTTCTGGATGCATTGGAAAAAAAAATAATGAGAAAAACAGACATGACACCTTTCCTCAAGAAAAGTAAAGGCCAGTAAGGGAAGAGAGTCATCAATGAAACAATCACATATACAGACATGTGTGATGGTTAATCTTCATTATCAATGTGACTGGATTGAGGGATGCCTAGGAAATTGGTGAAGCATATTTCTGCATGTGTCTGTGAGGGTATTCCAGAAAAAAATCTGTCAATTTAGAGTGGGGAAAACTTGCCCTGAATGTGGGCAGCACCATTCAATAGATGGGAGGCCAGCCAGAATGAAAAGAGCAGAAGACAGAAGATCATGCACATTCAGCCCTTCTTGAGCAAGGGCATCTTAGCTGCTACTATCACCTGTGGACATCAGACTCCAGGTTCTTCAGCCTTTGAATTTGGACCTACAACAGTAGTTCTGCTGGGGGTTCACACCTCTGGCATTGGACTGGGGTGACATCATTTACTTCTCTATCATTCTGAGGCTTCCAGATTCTTGGATTGAAGAACTGCCAGTTTTCCTAGCTCTCCAGCCTGCAGATGATCACCAGCTTCTGATCATGCAAATCGGTCAAATAAATCTTCTCTTCTAATTATATACATACAATATATAGTCTATTATATTAGTTCTTTTCTTCTGTAGAGCCCAGACTGATGCAATATGTAAAGTCAAATAACAACAAACAACACAAAGATAAAACACCCTCATGGGAGTGCAGAACAGTGCACACTATTACAGCCTCTGGAAGTCATGTATATATGTTCATAAGACACATGTGAACATGTGTGTTCATTTCAAGTAGTTCTGGGTCAGGAGTGAGACTAGACATATACATAATTCAAATATTCTCTAAGAGACAAAAAATATTAGGGTCTGATTCCTCCCTTTACCACCTGTTTGGATGTTTCTTAGTGGTGTAAGTACAAATGTTGCCACCAGAAGCTCACTTAGCACTTTTTTGCTCAGGCTTTCCATGAGTTTGGGATGAAAAAAATCAGGATTAAGAGGCCCAGAGATAATTTTGTACTCTATCAACCCAGACTTCCTAGTACATAGCCAATAATAAAGTTATTGAGAAGGAAGCTAATAATAAAATTACTTTTTGAAACAGGCACGTGTGCTAAAAGACTTGCCATTAAACCATTTTGTTGAATTCAATTAAGCCGTATTGAGCCATGTGCTACATGCAAAGCTCTGTCCTAAACATTGCTATGAGCAAATACAGAGGGTTACAATACAGTCCTTGCCCTGCAGGAATAATGATTTGAAATAAAACTGGCACCAGCGCAAATTACTGTAAAAAATGGTTCACTCTTACCAGTTGGTCTTAATAAATATGTTCATTAAGTTTGTAGTGGGTCTAGGTGGAAAAGCATTGCCTTATGTGTAGCCTTGTGACATAATGCAAAATAGAATTTCATAATGAGTTAATGATAAGCGTGTATGGGTTAAGCAAAAGCACAGTTTTAAGTATCATTAAACAGAAGATTTGACCAGGCCTCTGAAATCGAAGTGGGACCACACTGTTAAAATGAAATGAAGATGAAAACATGTAACTTCATCATCTGATCAACTCTTCTAGAGAAAGGCAGAGAGTTCATAATACTTATTGTGTCACTGTTTCTTTACTCGTTGGAGAATGGTTGAATTATTCACTTTCTATCTTGTATTTAGGACAAAGAATGTGGAAATGTTCTTGAGACTGAGTTAAGCCTGGGCACATATAAAGCTATGGCTGCCTCTAGGTTGGAACAACTGTAAAGTCACCATGGTTGCATTGAGACATGTCAAGGAGTGGTGTATGTGTGTGTGTGTGTGTGTGTGTGTGTGTGTGTGTGTGTATACACATGCTAAGTAAGCTGTTTTGAGCAGGGTTAGATTGTGAAAAATTACCAAACACAGTCATTTCAAGAACATTTATTGTAATCGTGACCAAGACAGGTTCTTTATTTCTTATCACTCCACACAAACTTTATACACTTATGATATTTTAGGGCAGAGAGAGAAAGCGAAAGAAAGAGACTAATACAACCTGAAAAGCAGGTTGGGCAATCTGTTTACCATGGAGCCCAGTTGGCTGTGTCAGGGTCTCAGGTCTAGGTCAGTTGTGAGTCTTGTCTGGGTCTTCAGGCCTGACCTTAACCAGTGCTCAACCAAAGGTGAAAGTGAGGATTTGCTCGACAGTTACCAGAGTGGCTGACCAGGTCAGTGTTTAGCTTCATTATCAGTGGCTGGAATAGCAAGGTGGCAAGGCTCCTTAGAAGAAGAAGCTGCAGGATTTTAGTCTCAGGTGCTGACAATTAGAGTTCTCAAGTTGCTAGGGACTCCAGTTGGTTGATAAGGCATTACAGATGGGTGGCAGGCACTGAGCCTGCACACTGCCTATCAGACCCAGGTGTTGCACCTTGTGTCTGATGCCCGTGTGTTGTCTCTGATACTCCGGGTATGTTGCATCATGTCTGTGTGTGCTGCCAGAGTGTTGTGATTAGATACAGAATGGCCTCTTGAAGAGCTCATACATTGGTGTTTGGAGCTGATATAATTGAGTCTTTAGGGTATAATTCCAGCAGTGGATAAATACATTGTAATGGATTTATCTGGGTGGTGGCGGAATGGGGTAGATCCCAGGAAGTGCGGCCGTGGGGATTATATATATATGGTTCCTCCTCTTCCTTCTCGTGCGCTTGCTTCCAGCCTCCATGATGTGAGGAGCACAGCTCTCCTCTTCCCATTGCGATGCCCTGAGATCTGTGGTCCCCGGCCTCCCATGGACTCAACCAGAAAACAAATCTTCCTTCCTCTAAGTTACATGGTCAGGTATCTAGATTATGATTGTTGGAATGCTGACCGGAACAAAGAGTTATGCTCACACATTGCACATCACGAGTGAGATACACCCATGTGTGCTTTGGGAGTTAAGTCTTCTTTGGCTTTAATGAAGCACACCCTTTTAAACATGTGCTTCATATACAAGTGCTCTGCTACTGAGCTATACCCCCAGCACTAGGAATATATCTTATGATTTAAATTTCACAAATCACGTTTTACACAGTTTAATTTTACAAATGAAATTTTACACACTTTTGCCCAAATATGCACATACTAGTTCAGTTGTCCCAAGCTCACAGTTTTATATGGACAGCACTATGCATGTGAAAATTTGAAATGAATATTTCAAGGATACAGACTCATCTAAAGGACCACAGTTGCAAGGCTGTCTCTCTGGAAACTGTCTTTGATGGAGGATAATGAGCAGGGTATTCTTAGGAGTCTTTATGCTCTTTGTTTCCACATCTGTGAAAGGGCAAAGAAGTAGAACTGCAAAGCTGTCCAATAGGCTTCAGATGACCTCACAGGGAGCTCAGAAGATCAAATTGCTCATGGAGTTAGAGTTGACACCAGGCGAGGGCTCACTGCTTGGTGCTCACAGAAGCCAACACTATGATAAAAAGAAAGAGTGTTGCTGCAAAGTTCACCAGCATGGCAGACAGGAGCATAAAGTTCCAATCAGCCTTCTCACCTGTTGGTAGGGGCATCTATAGGAAGGAGTGGGGAGAAGCTGCTTGTTGCTTCTATGGTGAGAAGAAGATGCCTTAAGGTTCATTAGCATAGGCATAGAGGGTCATCATACTTCCTCACAAGCCACATGTTTCTTTCTAGGGGGAGTTATGATCTGAGAGAGGGAGAAAGAATAGATTTTAAGCTTGTGATGTCAAAATGTCATTGTCCAGATGAGCTGGCTTCTGTGCATATCCATTCTTGAAAAGGGGGTTCAATCTGTCCTTGAGTGGATTCTGGAGGCATTTCTGGAAAAACAACTCAAGCACTTTGTTATTCAAAGGATTTATGCCTAGTCATGTCCCAGGTCTTTGCTGGTTTCAGAGTCTAGTGGTCATGGAAGGGCTGCTAGACAGGCTAAGGGATTGAGTGGAGATCTGGTCACACATAGAGGAGTTCCTTCTCTACTATCTCCCTTCTAGGTATGTACAACTCTTGACTTCCATATAAGCCAGTATCCTCTAAGGAATAATCCAACTCAATTAACATAAATTATCAGAGAAATCAATTGATTTAGCAAAATAGGATTTAGTCTTACAAATTAAATTTTACACATTCTTACTGAAATATGCACATACTAGTTTAGTGCATAAATAGAACAGAATGAGTTTTTAGAAATGAAGATTCATTGAGCTTGAAGGCACCATATAAAACATCTTTTTACACATCTTTATTTTGTAAATGAAGAAATTGGTTTCTCAACATATTTTTGAGTAGTCATTCATTTATTAAAAAATATTTATTTGTTGTCTATTCTTTTCCAGGTGTAATATTACAATATAATATGAAATACATATTTTGGTCTTAACCCACATATCCTGACCAGAGCTTCTAAAATCTTTGTAGTTTCCTAAGTGATAAGAATAATAAGTGTATCCTTTGTTATAACATTTGGGTGTGTTTTGGGGGGAATTAAATCTAGAGGCCCTCTACCTCCAAGCTATACCCACAGCCCTTTTTAGTTTTTGAAACAAAACTCACTGAGTTGCTGGGGCTGGCCTCTAGCCTGTGATCCTCCTGTCTCAGCCTCCTGAGTACTGGGATTATAGGCTTGTGCCACTGTGCAGATATTTGTCCTCAGCTTGGGGGAACCAGCTCTGGAGGGAAGAAAGTGAAAGCTATCTTTTGTTATTTATAACAAGACCCTGTCAACAACACAAAGGTTTATATTAATGAAGTTACTTTTGAACCACCCCTAAGCACTTGTGATGGAGCACCTGAAGGCTGGAAGAATCAACCACAGTATAAAAGGGCTGGAACTTTCAATCCCACCCTGACTTCCAAGGAGAAGAGAGGACTGATGGTTGAGCTGATCAATAGTGGTCAATCATTACATCAATCATGCCTATGTGATGAAACTTCTATCAAATCCCTCACCAAAGGCATTCAGTGAACAAGAATGCATACAGAGGATGACACTCCCCCAAATTCCACAGGGACAAGAGTTCCTGTGCTCAGGACCTTCAGCCCTCACCCTATGAATATCTTCATCTGGTTTTTCATTTATGTCCTTTAGAATTCTCTTCAAATAAGTCAGTAATGATAAGTAAATTTTCCCTGGGTTCTGTGATCTGTCTTACCCAATTATTAAACCTGAGAAAGAGGCTGTGAGAATTTTTGATTTGTAGCTGACTCAGAAAGAGTTGTGGGTAACCTGGACCCTCAGTGTTTATAACTGGAATCTGAAGTAGGGGGACAATTTTGTGGGACTGAACCCTGGATCTGTGGGGTTTGTGCTAACTCTGGGCTGTTAGGGTCAGAATTAGGTTATATTGCAGGACACCCAGTCAGATACAGGTGTAAAATACTTGGTTGGGTTATGTTGTAGGATATACTTAGTTCAACATACTGGAGAATTGGTTGGTATGAAGAAAACCTCCACGTATTTGGTGTTAGAAATTTGAGAAAGTGTAGAAAAACAGAGTTTCCTTTTTTTGAGGTGTTACCAAAATGCTTTGTGTCATGACATCTGATAAGACAGTCCATGCCCGTCACAGAATGTAGTGTCCACTGAAGACATCAGTCACATAAATAAGCTATTAAAATACACTGCAATCAGCAAACTCTCCTCTGAAGCAGCCTAAGAGCCTGAATTCTTATTAACTCAGGGACTTCTCCTAGTCACTTTGCTTGGATGACTAGCAAGCATTTCAGAATTGACTGTTTATTGACTTTGAAACTCTGGGTTCACTGTTCAGGAAGGATCACGGTATTAATCTCAACTGCAGCTGATTCGTTAACTGCATTTTCAATGTGAGTTACATGAAAGAATTATAATTCTTACAGAATGATTTATAACTATTGAGAACCAGAGTAATTTAGCTTTCAACTTTAAAAAAAAGAATACTTTTTTGGAGAAAATTATGTTTAGATTATAATAGCGTGTATCAGCTAGAAAAATCCCTGACTCCTTTTGACCTTTAGAAATATCTATAGCCGGATGCTGAATTTAAAGACTATTACCCACCTTTCTTTTTGTAAACAAAAAGAGCTATGTAAATGTTAAGAGGAAATCATTTCTGAAAGAGGGGCACTTTGCAAAAAAAATCTGTATGCAAAAAGGTCACCCCTTGAAATTTTGAAGAGAGATTCCAAAGTGTGGAGGCTAATCTATTATCTCAAGTTAGCAATTTTGATAATCCTTAGTGTCACGACAGCAATTCTTTATACGATTGAAATTCCCAATAAGTGAAAAGCTACCTTCCATTCCAGGACTTAAAAAAAATTCTCAGCCAACTGCCGCATCCTAATTAACATCACAGAGAAAGCTATAAAAATCTATAATATTGAGAAAAGTACTGGTATAGATAAAATAATTACCTGAGATTGTGAAAATATTTTCTTTTTTTTTTTTTTTTTTTTTTTTTTTTTTTGCGGTACTGGGGATTGAACTCAGGGGCCTTCTACCTCCGAGCTACGCCCCCAGCCCTATTTTTTTATTCTTTATTTTGAAACCGAGTCTCACTAAGTTGCGGAGGGCCTCACTAGGTAGCTGAGGCTGGCCGTGAACCCGGATCCTCCGGTCTCAGCCTCCCGAATGCTGGGATTACAAGCGTGCGCCACCACGCCCGGCTGTGAAAATATTTTCTATTTAAGATATGTTTAGCATTTTTTGGAAAGTACAATTCACCAGATTTCTATACATTGGCATTATTTATTAAGAGATCTATGAAAGATTTTATTAGTCTTCTGTCTCCCTCAGTATTGTTAATATTAATTGAAACTCACTTCAGTGAAGTGATTATGTGTTAGACAAATACACATACTTATAAAATATCACTTTATAAATAAACTGTGAATATGTGATATTTTTCAGAAACAGAAGTTAAATCTATTTTTCTTCTTGTTTACATGGGTAACAATTTTTAAAGTCTTTAAAAGATATACTTATAACTTTAACAGATATATTAGCAGTGGAACTCTCAAGGCAAAAATAGTAAGAGGAGAAGAAATAATGGAAACAATCCTTAGTTTGTGGTCTCTCTTTGGAAAAATCACTTTGTGACATAATTTACTATTTTCTATACCACTGTTGCCAAATGTTTGGTATCTTCATGCCCTCTCTGCGTTTCCACTCTAAACTATATCCCCTTTAAAAAGAAAAAGAAAAAAGATTAGAGGTATTAGGTAAAGGGATGTTGATTTAAGATTATAGTGTGAAACCAAGGGTCAAATTAGTATTGATTAGGTGAAGATAAATATTCAACTGTGACAGAAGTCCATTGTGTAGAGGGGATATTTACAGAGCACCTGGTGGGGTTAATAGGGTCTGTTGCAAGGCACAGAGGATTAACTACAGGGTAGAGAGCTGAGTCCAAACACCAGAGATACAGAGGCAGGAGATGTGCTAATGAGGGGTGAATGTAGCTCACATGTCTCCCACGCTTCACACATCATCTGTGTCTGCAGAGTCAGCAATTCTGAGACACAAAAGCCCCAACTTCTGTCTGTGCTGATCTTAGCAGTAAAAATCCTTACTTATTCATAAGTACGCTTTGCACTTCTATTTTCACCCGAGGATCCCAAATAGCTTTCTGGGCAAAGAGGCACGATTAATCCCACTTTACATGATTGGGTCAAGGTCTTGCCAGAAGCCACCATCTTTCCATACACATTTCCAAGTTAAATTTTTTTCTGCACAGAAAGATACATATTGGAAAGAATTTTTCTTTAAGAAGAATGTTAAGACTAAGCATGGAGAAATACTTTCCTGCTTTTTCTCTGTGGAAATTGTATCCATTCAGTAGAACAAGCATAAATCCTATACAGTTATGTCAATGGAACTCTATCTGATGATTTACTTTTTCATTTATTCCCTGCATTGGATATTCATAAAATGGAGTATTCTGGGCTGATTCTACATAATAAATATTGAGTTGATGAAATTGAATGGTATGTTTTTTTTATTCTCAAGTCTTTATCTAGCCAGCAAGGGAGAAACTATGTATCTATGCAAAATAACCCGCATTTGCTCCCACTGACTGACACAGTCTGAGAACATGGACTTCAGAATGTTGACTTTCTTCCATGAGCTGAAAGGAAGGGCTTAGGTCCCCACAAGCCCAGTGCTAGGCACTGGCAGTGGCAGACGAGAGGGTCAGTGGAAACTTCTTGACAATGACAAGAAGTTGAAATTAAAGGGAGGTTGTGATAGTCAGTTTTCCATTACTATTGCAAATACCTAGAATAATCAACTTAACAAGAGAAGTTTGTAATGGCTGACAGTTTTGGAGGTTTTAATTGATGGTTTTAATTGAACCACTGCTTTTGGACCTATGGCGAGGCGACTCACCATGGTGGGAACATGTGGTAGAGGCAACCCTCACCTTATGACTAGAAGAGAAAAAGAGAGAGACTGGAAGATCAAGGCCCATAATCCCCTTAGGGGCACTGCACTAATGACCTGAGATCTCCTACTAGGCTCAGTCTCTTATAGGCTCCGCTCCCTCTCAGCAATGCCACAGGCTGGTGACCACACCTTTAACACATAGGTCTTTGGGGGACACTCCAGATGCAAACTATAGCAGCGGATTTAAAGCAACTGGACTGTCTGACTTCCTTGACTAGCGAAAGATTACTATTGCAGAAAACAGTATTTAGTAATATTTAGTAAAAAACGACTTATTTAATTATTAGTGCAATAGTGAGAAATATGGGTAAGACATCTGGCCTAATATATTATTGTTGTATTTTTTATTGATAATTTATGAAAGTGGATGGATATGTCATTTCAAATAGAGATATCAGTTCTAGACACAGAGGTTTCTTTCTTCACCTTTGGGTAATGCAAGGCTTAAAAATAGAAAGCTAAAGGAATCAAGAGGCCAGAAGACTTTTATCACCCTTTAAAAGCAGAGCTTTAGATGATAAGGGTTCTATGTGTCACAGCACAATACAATTTCATCTACAAAGTGCTAAAGTGAAATCGCCAGTTATTTGAGGTCCCTGAGATAGCATGTTTCATTTTTATTTTGTTTTATTTTATCTATTTCTTGGTCCTATAGGGGAAATACAAAAGCTGCCTCCATACTCTGATATAAAAACTGCAAATAGCCCTGCCTGGAGAAACTGATCTTATCCTCCTAGTTTACTGGGCAGACATCTGAACCATTACCTTAACTATGATTAGATAAGAAAGCTCTGGTTTAAACTGTGTACATATCATCTGACATGAACCTTTAGGGTTTCTCTCCTGAGCACCTTAGGAGACAGCCTCTGCTAGAGTTAAGATGCTGGTTTCTTGAGGATGGCATGGAAATGGGAAGAAATATGAAGGAAATGGGAGGAAAGAGTCTCCAATGACGAGAAACCACTGAAGCGGACCACAGTTGTATTAGTATTCGCTACTACGGCCAGGCCTGCAGGGGAGAAACTAATTTTAAAAAGTTTTTTTTTTTTTTTTTTTTTTTACTATTAAAGCAGTGGTTACTAGGGGGTGGGAGCGTAGGGGGAGAAATGGGGACATGTTGGTCAAAGAATATAAAGTAATAGATATGTAAGATGAGCAAGTTTAGTTATCTAATGTGCAGCCTAAAGACTATAGTTAATATAATTGCATTGCATCCGAGATTTTTAAAAATAGATTGTAGCTGCCTTTGTCATAAAAATAGCAACCATGTAAGATGGTAGGTATGTTAATCTGCTTCACCATAATAATTATTTTACTATCTACATATATTTCATACCATCATGTTCTAAATCTCAGATACACAAAATAAAATTCCTTAGAAAGAAAGTTTCTCTGCTGACCCAGTCCCATTCTCAGCTGCAACAGACAAAAGATGAAAGTGGGAAACAGAAGAAAAAAAGGAAGTTGGGAGATGCAATGGCAAATTTTGAATGCTGACCTCACAAATCTACTAATCAGAAACTGTATGAGCACCATGGAGGAGCCATGGTTTCTGCTCTGGTTTTTGAGAGAACAGTTTTGGAGAGATCAGAGTATTTTTTCATTTAAGAATGACGTAGCCCCAAGTATGGTGGTGAACCCCTGTAATCCTAGTACTGGGGAGGCTGAGACAGGAGGATGTTCAAGGCCAGCCTCAGCAATTTAGCAGGGACCCACAGCAGCTTAGTGAGATCCTGTTCAAACTTTTAAAAAAGAGTTGGGTATGTGGCTCGGAGGTAGGATGCCCCAGGTTCAGGCCTCAGCATCAAAGGAGGAAAAACCAAGCCGGAATGATACAGCATTTGCTAATGCTAAGATATTGCTGAGAAGAGAGTGATGCTCATTTGCCTCAGAACTAAAGTCAAACTGAATATACCAGCAGTGGGACCTTACACTGCTTTAGGTATACTATAGTTCCTACATTCTCTTAAGATTTTATTTCATACAGTCTAACACAAATGCCATTGAACACATTGTTTTCTATGTAGAGCTCACTAATCTTCTGACTCCTCATCAGATGGCAAAGCAAATGGATTTTTCTCACAAGCAACTGCTTGACAGCAGAAAGATCCCTGAACTTACAGCTGGGAAAGCTAGGCACTGGTGATGGCTGCTGATTAGCTTCTCCACCTTTTGTAACTCATATGAACTCACTGAGTCACCAACAATAAGGGGAATACCAGATAATGTATATGAAACTATTGTATAAACTGTAAAGCACTAAACATTTTCTATGCACATCAAGGGTTATTTTAATCAGAATTAAATTCGACCTGGAATTGAGCTGAATGTTCAAAAAGTTAAATGTGTTATACAAATTGGGTTCTCCTTAGACATAATGAAACCTATAGGTTATTGACTTTGCCTTTAATCTATGCCTCTTCTTAAAGTGTGGTTTGATACTGGGAACACTGCTAGTCTAGCCAGGGAATCAAGAATAACACAAAATGTTGCAAAAATGAATTCTTTGGAATGAAAACTTTAATGTGTAGAAATGGTTGTTGATGTCTTTGAGAGAGCATTTTTGCCTCCACATCCAGTTCTGAAAAATTGATTAAGAAAAGTTAAAGCAGATGGAAAATCAAAATATCATCTTTATAACCAGGAGAGCCTGGTATGTCTGTGAGCTGACTGCAGTGTTAGAAATATCCACCCAGTCAACAGATTCCATCACGAGGTGGACTTCTTGCCCAGTAGGAGCAGAAGAGAATGTATGTTACCTGCAAATTGCTTGCTCCCAAGACGGGCACAACTAGGCTATCTTTGTCCAACTCAATTCTTCAAAATTTACCAAGAGAACAAATCACCACATTCTGCCATCTTGGAGTAAAATGAGTGAAAGGCAGAGAGAAGACGGAGTCACATTTAATTGTTTTCCCATTACAGGAAGGAAACATCAGTAGTGAAGAACCATTCCTTATAACATTTCCCATTTTGATCTCTTGACCTTTGGTTTAACTCTAAATTCATTGTTAGGAGTAAACCAGGAATCTTTCAGGTTATTTCTGTTCCCATCGTAGGCCATTTTCCCAATAACAACTACTGTTTCTCCAGTGTAGACTTATAGGCATATACAAGTCATAAAATACAACAACGTTTTTGTGTTAGCTGGCCAGAGCTGCCATAACGGAGCACACAGACTCAGTGGCATAAACAATAGAAACATATTTTCTCATATGCTGGAGACCAGAAGTCAGATCAAAGTGTTAACACAGCTGATTTCTTCTGTGGTCACCCTCCTTGGCTTGCAGTTGACTATCTTTTCCTTGTGTCTTCACATGGACTTCCTTCTCTACCTGTCTCAATCCTATCCTTTTTTTTTGTAAGGACAACATTCATATTGGATTAGGGCCCATCCTAATCCTCATTAACTTAATTGCCTCTTTAAAGACCTCATCTCCATATACAGCCACAATTTGACGTCCTGAGAGTAGTGAGGACCAGAACACAGGAATTGGGAGAATGGGATATAATTTAGCCCATAACAATTGAGATGCTCCAGATTTTTTTTTTTTTTTTTTTTTTTTTTTTTTTTTTTTTGCGGTACTGGGGATTAAACTCAGGGGCATTCTACCTCCGAGCTATACCCCCAGCCCTATTTTTTATTCTTTATTTTGAAACCGAGTCTCACTAAATTGCGGAGTGCCTCACTAGGTAGCTGAGGCTGGCCGCGAAACCGGATCCTCCGGTCTCAGCCTCCCGAATGCTGGGATTACAAGCGTGCGCCACCACACCCAGCTGAGATGCTCCAGATTTTAGTATAAGCTTTTTCAATTTCAATTTTTCAAGGAGAATTTAATGTTAAATCCCATTGCAAGCTGAAGTTCAAAGACTACCAGTTGAAAATTGTAGTATCTTGCTCTGAGGAAGTTTTTATTTTAACTGATCCATAAAAATTGCATATATTAATGGGGCAACCATGAAATATTTCTATACATGTGTGTCTATTCTATAATGTCCACATTAGGGTAAACACATTTATTTCCTCAAACAGTTATTCCTTTATTGTAACAACATTTAAAATTATTTCTTCTAATTTATTTTAGGACTTAGAAGCATAAAGTCCAAAATTCTTATTAAATTAAAAGCCAAATTCTATCCTCTTTAATTTATTATTCTGCATAGTCTCAGCTTGTATAATTATCAGTACCCTGGTGGATTTTGGGTGCCTTAAGTGGCTGCCGTTTGGACTTTTTACCATTAGAATGTATGCAGTTTCTTTGGGGCCTCAGAAGTTATAAGATCAAAATGTTCATATGCCTCACATTTTTTTCTAAAGTCGTCAGAGTTAATAGGACATGCAATTTTTCAGTTGCACATGTGCCAATTTAGAAAACAAAGCAAATCAGAGCTCCTAATGCAGGAAAGAAATGTGTTTTCAGTGCTTAATACTGATTATTATCTAAGGCCACAGCAGAAATTCAGCAGTGCCAAATATATCCACAGTTTCAGCTCTGCCAGGATGCCAGTCACTGACAGTTTTGCAGAATCTACAACCTGTAAAGCAAACAAACTGGAAGAAATTTCCCATGAGAGATTACACATGGCATTATGAATAAAACCTCCACAATATATATGGCTCAACAGTCTACCTGCAGGCTCATGTTCACATGCCTTTGCTGGGGCTCAGCACCCTGGTCTGAGATCCAGTGTGACTTAATAGAAACAGCTGTGGACAAAGTCAACACAAGCTGCAGTCAAAAGCCAATGTCAAAATATCGTGAGGCCCAAAACGGAAGTCGTTTGTAGGCAGAACTTAAATGCCAATTCAATACAAACTGCAACACACACCACTGTCTGAACCCTATGCCTATGCACTGTGGTCCAAAGCCACCCACTCAGCACTATCAAAATCCACAATTCCCTTAGTAAATCCACACAATACTTACCTGTCTGATCATTACCTAGTATTTTAGTAACATTATAATTCAAACTGACAGAAGAGTTGCTAGTATTATAAGCTCCTAAATGGTATGTGTATCTTAAATGGAATATATTAAATGAGATTGATATATGTATCAAGTGAGATATATATATATTACTAATGTGTATATATGTATATACATCCTACATGCATACATATACAAGTACAAATCACATATTAACAAGTTGTATTAATTTTGCCTTGCTCAGTCTATGTGTATCTCTGTGTGTATACATACAGATGCATGTATGCATACACACATCTAGAATAATTGAACATATCATGTCCTTTTATCCACAAACAGGTTTATCTAAGTCAAGAAATTTAACATTGATAAAATTTGATTATCTAGTTCAAATCCATATTTAAATTTTATTAATTACTCCAATAACATCCTTCTTAGCTCTGATTCTTCTGGTTCAAACTCAAATTCAAGATCATAAATGCCTCTTTGACACACTTTTACCTGAAAGTTTCTCAGCTTTTCTTTGTCTTTTTCACCTTTGATTTTTTTTTTTAGAATACAAACCAGGTACTGTTTAGGTATTTTTTAACATGTCTCTCAGTTTGGATTCACTTGGTCTGATTTTTTTTCCCTATGATACTGAGGATTGAACCCAAGGGCATTCTCTCTCTGAGCTACACTCTCAGTTCTACTTTATTCTTTATTTTGAAGCAGGGTTTCACTAAGTTGCTGAGACTGGCCTCAAACCCGTGACCTTCTTTCCTCAGCCTCCAAATACTGAGATTATATTCATGTGCACCCAGCTTGATATTTCTTTATGATTAGTTTCAGGTTATGCATTTTTGGTAGGAATACTTTTAAACTGATGTTATGCCTATTTAGGACATTTATCAAGAGGCACATGGTTATGATCATGATATCAGAGTTCAGCTTCTCCCAATATTGGAGATGTTAAGTTGAACAGAATTCTCTTTAAATTACTATTTTCCTCTCTGTTATCAATAAGTAATTGGCAAAATAAAAAAACTTTGTGACTATGTAAGTTACATTCATTGTGAAACTTTTACCTACTGATTTTGGTATCCATTGAAGATTTTTTAACTCCATTTTTGTATTTTTTAGTTGGTATTTGATTGTAGGGAAGTTTTTATCTTCTCCACATCTATTTATTCACCTACATATGAATGTCTAAATATTTATTTTATTCAGTGATAATTTTTTCTATTGTTATTTATTTTGGTGCTTAACTTGCCTCAGATATGGCTAGTGGGAGACCCTTCAACTTCAGTTAACTTCTGTGTCCTTTGTGTGTGTGTGTGTGTGTGTGTGTGTGTGTGTGTGTGTGTGTGTGATGCTAGGGATCAAACTCAGAGGCATACTATCTCCAAGATACACCCCCAGCCCTATTTTTTTGAAACAGGGGCTTATAAAGTTTCTAAGAGCCTCACTAAATTGCCAAGGCTGGCTTCCAACCCCCTATCCTCCTGAATCAGCCTCCCAAGTACTGGGATTACAGGTGTGTGTCACCATGCCCGGCTCTTCTGTGTTCTTTTGACATAACTTTGTGAACATGTCTTTATTTTCAGTGAAGTAAGATGTTCTAGGCTTATTTTGTACTCTCCCTGCCCCAGTCCCAGAAAAAGTCATTTCTCCAAGAAGCCCAGGTCCCATTTGATGGAAACCGGTATTTATATAACAATCTATTTATTTATTTATCTGGGTGCTGTTTATGCTCATTCCTACTGCTGTGTCATCACCTCTAGCACTTTAAGTTGATATGTAATATGTGATATATATGTTTCATTTTTCTGTATGCTCACTTGTATGCATGTATACTTTGCTGCCTATCATAATAATCATTTGTTTATACTTATACTTCTAATTCCAATTCAACACCATGGGATATTTCCACATTTGTGACTCCCCAAAGAGAGAAACCTGATCCTTATTATATTAACTCAGTTGTACAAGTCTGGAATACACAGATGTAGTTCTAGAATTGCAAACCCATTCTACTCTGAAAAGTAAACCTACTAACTAGATTTTATATTTGTTTACAGTATATATAGATAAGTTTTACATACACTAAAATGAGCAGATCATTTTTTGGCTTTAGATTTAAATTTTTTCCACCCAAATTGAATTTTTTTTTTTTTTGCTATGGAGGATTGAACTCAGGAACATTCTACCTCTGAACTATACCACCAGCCCTTTAATTTTGAAACAGCATTGTGCTAAGTTGCTGAGGCTGGTCTCAAACCTGTGATCCACTTGTCTCATTCTCCCAAGTACTAGGATTACAGATATCCACCACCACGCCCAGCTGAAACTACTTTTTAAAGGATATCAATTAATGATATTCCACTTTTCTGGCCCAATTCTGGCTAAATTGAGAAATGATAGAGTGTACAGCAGATGAAGATAAGGATGGGAAGCAGCTCACTGGTCAAAGTCAAATGGATTTGCCAAGAAGTATGGCAGTCTCAGTGTGGGGAGAAATCCCATCCAGGGAGAAATGGAGCAGAAAGCCTGATCCTTGATGATTTTTACTCACAGGGGGAAGAAGAGCTGAATTAGGCTACACTTGCAGAGTGAGCCTCCCAAGCCACCAACCAGTAAAGCTTTCAATCCCACCTTGCACCTTGTCTTGGGGTGAGCAGACAGACAAGAAATTATATCACCTTCCTTCACAGCAAATAAACATCAAATACTAGGAAAAAATGTGCCCTGCCAGTTTTATATTCTGTTTATTTGGAAAATTGTATGTATTTAATTTCTTTTCAAAATATGAAGGTAATTGATGCTATTTACTTATTTAGTGTATGTGTGTGTGTGTGTGTGTGTGTGTGTGTGTGTGTGTGTGTGTGATACTGGGGATTGAACTCAGGGGCTTTCCACTTCTGAGCTACAATCCCAGTCCCCTTTTTTGTTGTTTTAAATTTTAAAACAGAGTCTCACTAAGTTGCTGAGAGCCTTGCTAAGTTGATGAGAGCTTCCTGACTCAGCCTCCCAAGTACTGGGATTACAGTTGTGCACCACCACAATTGGTTTACTTGATGTTTTTTGAAATAAGTAAAACAATGTAATACATCAGTGTATATGGGAATAGGTAATTACTACTCCTCCAGTGCACCATTAATACCCTTCCTCCTATGATCAAACTTACTAGCCTTCCAGTATGCATATCCTTCCAATCATTCTGCCTTTTATTTTTCTAAGATATTTTGTTATTATTACAATAGTATTATTGTGTTAATACTATTTCTCCCATTCCCAGGCAACAAATGTCTGCCCTCTCAATTTCTTGCAAGAGACAGCACTTAGTGTCTCATGGTCTCTACAGATCAGGAGCTCAAGCACAGCCTACCTGGGTCTCCAACTTCAAGAGTCCTCACAGAACACAATCATGGCATTGTTGTGGGTTGCTACCATCCTAGGACTCAAGTGTGAAAGGATCTACTATCAAGTTCATTCAGATAGTTGTTGGAAAGAGTCACATGTTTGCAGTTGGATCCTTGGTTGTTGGTTGGAAGACTTCATCAGAGCCAATGAGTCAGAGGAGCTGGACAAAACAAGAGTGTGCTGGCATGAGATAAGTTACTGTCTTCTGTTACTTTGTCTTGGAAAAGACAGGAAATCAACGTTGCCATGTTTATTCATTCAAAGCATGTCTCAGACCCCAGAGGAGGGGATTGTATGAAAACATGAATTCTAGGAGATGGAGATTTGGAGGCCATCTTAGAAGGCTACCTACCAGCTCTCTCTCAAACACTGTTGCTTCATTGTGGAAACAGCAGATGTCCTTGACTGGCTTCCAATTTTAATATTTTACCACTTAGAGTATGCTATAGTTAAATATAAACTATCCCCTAAAGAACTCATTTATTAATATTCAAGATTAATATATTGGAGTCATGAGGGTTATAATCCTAGCAGTGGATAAATCCATTGTAATACGTTTCCCTGGGTGGTACCCAGTAGGCATGTAGGGTGTGACTGGAAGAGGTGGTCTCTGGGGATGCGATACTGGGGATTGTATATATGGTTCTTTCTCCCCATGATCTCTCTCTTGCTTATGGCCTCCATGATGTGAGCACAGTCCATGTGCTCTCCCTCTCTTCATTTCCTGCTGCCATGCCCTGAGATCTGTGTTCCTGGGCCTCACATGGACTAGACCTGAAACCATGAGAAAATAAATCTTCTTTCCTCTGAGTTATGTGGTCAGCCTTTTAGATTATAGTTGCAAGAATGCTGGCCAGACAAAAACAGACACATAGACCAATGGAGCAGAATAGAAGATTCAGAAACAAACCCACATGCTTATAGTCAATTGATTTTTGACAAAGGAGCCAAAAATATACTCTGGAAAAAAGATGGCCTCTTCGAGATTTTACTGCATTTGGTTATCCAGTTTTGCTGTTTGTTGTTTGCAAAACTGGATAACCATATGCAGGAAAATGGAAATAAACCTCACTTTCTCATCCTGCACAAGAGTCAATTCAAGATGGATCAAAAACCTGGAAGTCAGGCCAAAGACCTTACAGCTACTTGAAGAGGGCATAGGCCCAACACTTTAGCACAGAGGCACAGGTAAAAACTTTCTCAACAAGACCCCAAAAGCGCAAGCAGTTCAAAGGAAGATCAATACATGGGATTGCATTAAACTGAAGAGCTTCTGTGCAGCAAAGGAAACTATCAAGAACCTCAACAGAGAGCCCACAGAGTGGGAGAAAAATTTTGCCAGCTACTCTTCTGATAGAGGACTAATATCTAGGATATACAGAGAACTTAAGAAACTCAAAGCTAAGAAAACAAATAAACCAATCAAAAAAATGGGCAAAGGATCTAAATAGACACCTCACAAAAGAAGAAATACAAATGGTCAGTAAACGTATGAGAAAATGTTCAACCTCATTAGCAATCAGAGAGATGCAAATCAAAACTACCTTGAGATTTCACCTAACTCCAATCAGAATGGCAATCATAAAAAACACAGACAACAACAAATGCTGGCGAGGGTGTGGAGAAGTGGGAACCCTAATACATTGTTGGTGGGATTGCAAACTAGTGCAACCACTTTGAAAAACAGTATGGAGGATCCTCAGATGAATGGGAATAAACCTACCATATGATCCAGTGATACCACTGCTGGGTATCCACCCAAAAGAATGGAAACCAAACTATCAGAGCAACGCATGTGTATCTCTGTTTATAGCTGCACAATTCACAATTGCCAAACTATGGAAACAGTCAAAATGTCCATCAACAGATGAACGGATTACAAAACTATGGGATATGTACACAATGGAATTTTACTTAGCCATAAAGAAGAACAAAATCATGTTATTTTCAGGGAAATGGATGCAACTGGAAAACATTATGTTAAGTGAGATTAGTCAGTCACAAAAAGTAAAAAATCATATGTTCTCCCTAATATGTGGAAGCTAGGTAGAAAATGGGACATAAGAGGGAGTCCAGATGAAGAAGGAGAAACCTTAGGTAGGCAAAGAATTTGACTTAACAGAAGATGATGGGGGGAGGGGGGACACCCTAATGCACATGATGTACTTTCACAAAGATATCAAAGTCAATCACTAAACTGAACTTGAGAAGGAGGAAGGGTGAGGGAGAGGGGCGGGAATTGGGGAAGGGGTTAAATGAGAAATGTGTGCATGTATGCCTTTATCAGCTTGAAGATGTATGATTACAATGCACCAAGTAAAAAAATAAAATTTAAATTTAAAAAAAGTGGGCAAAATAGAGTAGTAGTTGTTTTTCTTCTACAAATAGTGTTACTTATTACCATATAACTTACAATTCTTAAGAATACCTTTTCCATTTCATTAAACAAATTTTCAGTATCTATTCATCTAATTTCATGCTTTCTCCTTTAATTTTAATAATTTATTGACAGATTACTTGACAATAAAAATAAACTTTGTATTCTTTGAATATGTACTACCTGGTCATAGTGTATTAGTTTTTTGATACATGGTTGTGTTTTATTTGCTGGTCATTTATTTATTTTCACTTATATTTAATTTAGATGATGGTTTATAACTTTCTTATATATTATCATTATAAAATTTAATATTCAACTTAGGCTGAGTTTATGAAAGGAGCTACTGTGTTTTCCTTCTTTTTCTGGGATTGAAAATATTTAACAAATGATAGAATCATCCTTTTTTTTAATGGCTAGATAGAATTCAGCTGTGAGTTCATCTGGTTCTAGTACCTTCTTAACGGAAGTTCTTTAATCACATTTTCAATCATTTTTATGATAATTGGTCTAATTAAGTTTTTTATGTCTTAATTAACTTGAGTATTTTACATTTTCTCAGGAAAATCTTCAGTTGCTTCTACATCCTTAAAATTTGTTGGCCTGGTGTTGCATGGTATTGCTTTATAATTCTTATTCTTCCAGATGATCACATCCCCATGTATTTTTCCATTCTCCTGTTATGATAATGATATATGCCTAAGTATATTATTTGAGAATAAAGTAAGAGGTGAAAACACACACACACACACACACACACACACACACACACACACACACATACACCTAGAGGCTTAAATGCATTAGGAAATCAACAATAACACCTTGGTCCATGGCATCTCATTCCCAGCATTGTGCTTGGCACCGGACAGGTAATGTTAACTGCTGAATGAATGAATATCCTCGGGCCCCTTGTATTAGTCATCACAGGCTGCCATAACAAAATACCATAGACTACATGGCTTTAACAATGGGAATTTGTTCTTCACAGTTCTAGAGGCTGGAAGCTTAAGTTCAAGGTGTTGGCTAATTCAGTTCTCCAGTAAGAGCTCTCTTCTTGGCTTTCAGACTTTTTTTTTTTTTGTGGTACTGGGGATTAATGCAGGGGCATCATTCTACCTCCTAGCTACACCCCCAGCCCTAGTTTTTATTCTTTATTCTGCAACAGGGTCTCACTAAGTTGCAGAGAGCCTCACGAGTTGCTGAGGCTGACTGAGAACTTGTGATCCTCCTGTCTCAACATCCCAAGTACTGAGATTACAAGCATGTGCCACCACATCCAGTGTTCAGACTTCTTATTGTGAGATAGATAGAGATAGAGATAGAGATAGAAATAGAGATAGAGATAAAGATAGGAAGCTGCAGAATAGTTTTCCAATAAGGGCATCATGAGGACCCTCCTCACATATCTCCCTCTAATTTTAATCACTCCCCATAGCCTCACCTTCAAATATCATCACAATAGGGGTCAGAGCTCTAACATGGAATTTGATCTAACATAATTCAATTCATTGCACCTGTGTCAGTACAAACCCTCATGTTTTGGGCTTAATTATACCCCTTAAAATTATGTGATTCAGTCACTACCTGCTTGCTTCCTCTGAATGGCACTTTATAGCTTCTCTGTAGATACAATCCAGTTTGGAGGCCATCATAAGTGGGTCTTAATCCAATGATTGCTGTCCTTATTAGAAGATGGAAATTTGAACAAAGACCCAGATAGGGGTAGAGAGGAGAGAGGAGAATGGAGAGAGGAGAGACAATGAACCAGACAGCCAGCCATGTGACCACAGGACTATACCTACAAGCCAAGGTATGCCAAGGATTGCTGGTAACCACCAAGGCTAGGATAGAAGCATGGAGCAGAGTCTTCCTGAGAGATTCTGGAAGGAGGCAACAAAGTCAGTACCATGATTGTGAACTTCTAGTTTCCAGGACTGGGAGAAAATAAATATATACTGTTTAAAACCACCGAGTTTGTGATACTTTGTTATAAAAACTGTAGGAAATTAATTTACCTCATGTCTAGTGTCCATGATTTTATTGTTTTGTCTTTGAACCATTCGACTTCATCCTGACAGAAGGTACCTTAAATATGATTCGGATCATGTTACTTAGTTGTTCAAAAATGACCAATGAAAGCTTGGGGTGTAGTTCAGTGGTATAGTGTTTGTCTAGCATGTGTAAGGCCCTGAGTTGGATCTATAGCACCACAAACAACTACAAAAACACCACAATAATACTCTTATTTCACCCAGTTATCACTAAACTCTTTCTTGCCTTGTTTAAAAGATCTCAAACAATTATATATATTTTTCATACTTTCATAGTTTCTAACCAGGTTGAACTCTTAACTGTCCAGACACACTCCATTTCCTCTCTTGCTTTTATAGTTTGTTCCTTTTGTGTATCTCTCTATCATCTTTCCATCTAAATCCCATGCTTTCTTTAAGGTCAAAACTAAAACTAGTGAAATCAAGTTTCATTCATCATGCCAACACTTCTTATCTCCTTTCCCCTGAATTGATCGAAAAATTGTAATCTATACCATAAAATTTAGCTTCTTATATTATGCATCATAGTTATAATTGTTTTATCTGTGTTTATCTTGATGACTACTCTTTGAGGTGAATACCATTTTCTACTCTGAGCCTCCCTCAGGCCTAGCATATGATAAGATATGTGAGAGTTTTTAATTAATTTGCACCCACCATATGAATACTAAATATTGTGCCTACCACATGCATAATAAATATTGCATTTAAACATACATACTGAAGTCTGGACCAAAGATTATCCTGCTATGACCAACTGAATTAGTAATGCCTTTGGTCTAATAAATTCCCTACATTAAGAAAACAAAGAGAAAAAGAGGCTTCATTTGGTCAAAATGCCTAGTAGAATATGGGGAGGGAGTGGAGATGGTTCAGGAGGTCAAGTGTGAGGGCTCTGGTTTGAGGAAACAGTGCTTTTTTTCATAATTCAGTGAACTAATCCATTTTAATGGAGGATCATGACAAGAAAACAGAATTTTTCTTCTGTCATTCTTAGGAAGGTAGCTACCTTGAGGGAGTTTGGAGCTACTTCTATGTCTAGTCACAATCCCTGCCTTTGATTGTAGTTACACATTAGATAGGAAAGTAATGCAGTGTCTGGAATTGCCCTCTGCTTCTCCCCATCTACAGCCTAATTGCTAGCAGTTTCAAGTGGACCTCAGGTGCCGGCCTCTACCTCCACCCTCTCCTTCCTGCAGTCTCTCTTAGTGTTTTCCCCTTAGCTCAGTCTGCTCTGGCCACATGGTCAACTTGCTCTTCCTCAGGCAAGTCCAAGAGCACATGCAGTTCTCTGCATGGAATTTTCCTTCCAGGTATCCTACTGCCTAATTTCTTACTTCACCCAGGCCTCTCTCCTCAGAGGACACCCTTCTGTCTTATAATGCAGCATATTCATGGGAAATTTGAACTCTATCATAAGGCCACCAGATCAGAAGAGAACTGCCATTGAACAGATAGCTTGTTACTCATGGTTGCCAAGAGGAGAGGCCTGCTGAGCCACATAGGCTCCAACAGGAGGCCAAGGAAAAGGCTACTCGAGTAGGAGCCTTTATCATGGTTTATGGGAGGGAAGGCAGGAGTAAGATTTGGGAGATTTGAATAATTTCAGTGATCCTGTCCCTAGTAACCTGGTACCTTGCCCTAGAGTGAAGAGAGTGAGAGGACAGTGGCCTGGAGTGGGGAGATGATAGAGAAGGGAGAGGAGGTGGTTTGTATAGGAAAAGCCCACCCTGAGAGAATAGTTTACTATCTTTAGGAGTTGGCTAGCTCTGGAGTGGCTGTCCTTCAGGTTAGCAAGGCCCCAGAGGTCGAAGCCTTAGAATGCAGAAAATAAAAGATATGATTAACGCAACCCTTAAGGAGGTCTTCCCTCACCCTCGAGGAAGCACCCCATTCCTCACCATCAGTCTCCATCCTCTTCTTTACTTAACATCTTAGTACTCCATAGAATGTACCCAGAAAATATATTTTTGTATGTCTGCCCCCACTAAAATATAGCTCTACGAGAACTTTTACTCCATGAAGTTACCATTATATCTCTATCAGAAGAAGAAGATTTTGGTGTGTTCTCAGCCCACAGGACAAGCTCAATAATATTTGCTGAATAAATGAATCAATATATAAATGTGTATATATAGCTTGAGATATTTTTTAGCAATAGCATCAGACATGGATTCTTTATCACCAAAAATTATGTGAATTTAAGATGATATATTCTAGATGATGTTTGATACTTCTAAAATGTCTTTACTAATGAAAAATATTAGTGCTAAAATATGTGTAAAGGGTTTGAAAAAATTTTTTTCAGATGTGAGAGTGAAAAGATTTTTTTTAATTAAATAACACTATGATAAATATCACACAATTTTGTTTTATAAATATTAATCAATCACTGTTTCACATATAATTGACATGTGTGTAACTAATTAGCAGATAAAATGTTATGAGGTAAAATTTTGCAAATTTATCTACATCTCTAAAATGTCTGCTTTGGGGGAAATTACCATATATCGAGATTGCTTTATATTCAGGCATATGAAGGATTCCTTGAGTCTACTTAACTCAGGATTATATTAATGTAAAGACTTTTGTTGTTGTCGTTGTTCTGGTATTGGGGGTTAAATCTAGGGGAATTCTACTTACAAGCTATGTCCAGCCCTATCTATCTATCTATCTATCTATCTATCTATCTATCTATCATCTATCTATCTATCATCATCATCTATCTATTTATCTATCTATCATCTAGGTAGGGATTGAACCCAGGGACATTCTGCCTCTGAGCTACAAGCTGAGCCTTTTTAGACTTTTTTTTTTTTTTTTTAAACAGAGCCTCACTAAATTGTTGTCCTAGAATCTGTGATCCTTCAGTTTCAGTCTCCTAAGTACGGGGATTACAGATGTGAACCACCATACCCAGCTTCAAGGCATTGTCTTAAAGAAATTTTGCTAGAGGCATATTAAAAAGTCAAGAAGAAAAAGTTTTTTTTCATAGTAAATTCATGGCAGTCTGGAAATATATAGTCAATGCTACATCTCCTTTTCTGGTCTCGTCCTAGAAAAGGAATCGATCAATTTTTATTCATGCAGGGAAGATATCATGGAGTAATCACTTGAAGAACAAACTGGAGATGCTGTGAAGAGAATTAACTTTCCTTCAGTAACTATGCAGGTACAGGAATTAAATGCTTCTCTTTGAAAATGGGGTGAAGGAGACCCTAAAAAACTGAGTTTTAGAAAAGACTATAGGAGTGATGGCACCACTGGTAGGACTAAGCAAAGCAGAAAGTTTGAGAGTTGGCTTTTCTCATAACTGGATCACATATTTTCAGTTTGAAGTGACGTGAAATATCCAGGAGGTCTGGAAAAGGGAGTGAGCTGACCTAGATGGGAGGCTCAAATCTAAATGCATGTTAGCATCATCTACAGAACTTGCAGTGGTAGAAATCTGTGCCCCTTCTCCAGAAAGGGAATTTAATTGTTCTGGGATAAGGTCAAAGAATTTTTTCAAAGAATGTGTTCTGGCTTAGAATTGAAAATCTCTTGGACGGAGTCTATTTAGGTGGTATAATCATTCCTAGCTTAAGTCAGTGTGGTTGGTTAAAAAGAAAAATGACAGTGAATCAAACTTGAGTTTAATCTCTCTTCTACCAATTCCTGGTTGCTGGGACCTTTGGTAGGGTGCTTAACCTTTCTGAGATTCACTTACCCTTTCTAAATATTATACATAGTATTTCTGTTATAAGACTGACTTGAAAAGATGAAAAGCTGATGACTTACAAAATGTCTTCAAATATTTCTATTTTTCTCCTTTCTCTTTTTATAGTGAAGTCTTGAAAACTAGTTTTTCTTAAGATACTTGGGTAATTACTGACATAATATATACTTTATTTTTTACAAAAAAAAGTTAATGACCAAGTATGTTCTTCTGTGCTGACCACGTTGCACATTCTGTTTATTGGGTGCTCAAGGAACAATGATAACCATTATGCTGATTAATAGAGCCTTGTGACATATGGTATACATTTAAACTTCTAAGTCAGTAATTGTTTGGATCCAATAGTGGAAAATCCAGATGGACCATAGAACTTAATTTTAAATGTGCATGCATAATATACATTTGTATCAAACATGTAGGCACTTAAATATCTCTATGACCTGCATATGTATCTATGTGTGGTTCATTTCCTTTTATATATCATGGAACTCAAAATTCTCTATTTCCCATTTTTTGCAAATGCTTTTGGTAATAAAATAAGAATGCTTCAAGCAAGAAATAGAGTCTGTGAGCCTTAGTGATTAACAAGAAAGAAACAAAGAAGGGGTGGGAAAGAGGAGACAAGAAGAAGAGCAGAAATAGGAAGGAAGGAAACAAATGTCCAATGAGTTGAACTAGAAAGACCAGTCTAGGGAAGGCTTTAAGTGACTTGTGCTAATGACATAGTTTTCAATATCTTTGTGCTAATGATGTAGTGAATTAAGCACTTAATCAGCATGTTCCCATTTGGAAATGTTTCTATTGACATCACTCTCTTGACAAATATCCTTTTTTCTCTAAGTAGCTGGATTTTATCAAATACAGCTTCAGGAAAGAGAGCCAAATGTATGTGGCCACCAGAAATGCCTCCTCACTGCTATCCAACTTTAACCATCTATAGAATTATATAATATCATCCAGTAATCATTATTATTTTGGTTTTCAAACTTGACCTCTAGTTTTTAATTTTTATTTTCACTGTGTTGAGTTCCCACAAAGCAGATCTAGAGACAAAATTAGTATGAAATTGATTGCTAGAGGTATGCTTATTGGGAGATACTTCACCACAGGACTCTTGGATTTCTGTATATTTTATGAGTAGAGATACTGGCTGCTTTTGTTCTGAATAGATTTTTCAATGTTATTTATACAGCACAGGAATGGAAACTTGAGATACTCACATCATCCACAACAAAGGGGAGCTCGTTTGTTGTCCAGTATGATAAAGATAACATGTTATAGTTTGAATCTTAAATGTCCCCTTAAGTCCCATATGCAAAAGGCTTTGTTGCCAGTCTATAGCTCTATTGGGAGGTGGTGGAACATTTAGGAAGTGAGGCCTAGTGGAAAGAAGTTAGGTCCCTGGGGGCATGCCCTTGAAGGGAATATTGAGACCCCCTGCCATGAAATAAACAACTTTATTCTACCACATACTCCCATCATGATGTACTGCCTTCTCACAGGCTCAAAAGCAATGGTGTCAACCATGGACTCAGACATCTGAAGCCATGAGCCAACATAAACCTTTATTCCTTTATATTGATTTATCTTGAGTATAGTTTTGTCACAGCAACAGAAACCTAACTAATACATAACATTTCCTTCTGGAACAAAGGTCAGGCAAGTTTGCCCACTGCTCAGTATAAAAGACTGAGGTTCTCTAACTTCAGGGCTTCTCTCCTGCATTGTGACTAAATTTGTATCTAAGTGTTACCTGGCTCTCTTTGCAAACTCTCATGGCAAATGGGACTTAGAAAACCAATGTGAAAATGATGGACCTCTGGCTACTGATATTGCCACATGTAATAAGCTATTTTTTTTTATCTCTGACATAGTAATCTTCTGTCTTCTTCCAGAAGTCATGAAACAGTGGCAGCTGACTTCTCAGCTTGTAGCTGGGGTACAACCTCAAGCCTTCATCATCCTTTATAGAACTTTCAGGAGAAACCTGCAGGAAAGTGAAAGAAGAATAGGGAAGGTGGAGTATTTAGGCAAGACAGTAGTTTAAGAGGAAGTCTATACTTATCTTAATCTAATTAAAAAGACGTGGAGTTTAAATTGCACCATCCCACTAGAGGTGAGAGTTAGGTCTTTTGTCTCCCTCATTCCAGGCAGCCACTGGTTCTGGGCCACACAGGGATCATAGTTAGTGAGAGCTTACCACCCAGGAGCTTCCTGACATGAAGTTCCATGAACACAAGGGCAATTCTACAGAGACAGTTGAATTAAGGATTAGCAGTAGCACCCACAGCTGCCTCTTAATGGGATCCCTGGAGTCCCAAGTGCATCTGCTACACTGACATTAATTAAATGCTTCCAATATGGATAGTAATATTCTAAGGAGATTGTAGTTCAATCCAAGGTTGCATTATGAAAGAAAGCAATTCTGGGTTAGTGTGATGCCTGAGACAAAATCAAATCAAGGGAGAAATAATGACCCAGTGCTTTGGAAGTGGGCCAGCAGCCTACACAAGGACAGAGTCAAATTTGGAACAAGGAAAACTAGAGGTGTATCAGGTTTTTTTTTCTTCCCTATGCTTTTTTCTTCTTTTCATCCCCTTTAAAACTAGGTCCTTGCAAACCACCAAGGGGAAAACATGGCCTCTCCAGGCATTTAGAAGAAGGCCAAGAATAGTATCATGTCATCTGCAAAAAGGGATAGTTTTAGTTCTTCTTTCCCTGTTTTTACCTGTTTGATTTCCTTCCTTTGCCTTATTGATCTGGCTAGAGTCTCAAGTACTATATTGAACAGAAGAGGTGATAATGGACATCCTTGTCTTGTTCCTGTTTTTAGTGGGAACTCTTGCAGTTTTTCCCCATTTAATATGATGTTGGCTGTGGGCCTATTGTATATTGCCTCTATGATGTTGAGGTATGTTCCTTCTCTTCCGATTCTCTGCAGTGCTTTTAGCCGAATGGGTGTTGGATCTTATCAAATGCTTTTTCAGTGTCAATTGAGATGATCATGTTATCTATGTCTTTGATTCTGTTTATATGGTGAATTACAGATGACATGATACTATACTTAGAAGACCAAACAAACTCAACCAGAAAACTTATAGAACTGATCAACAAATTCAGCAAAGTGTCTGGACACAAAAATCAATCTTAAAAAATCAGAAGCTAGCCAGGCATGGTGGCGCACGCTTGTAATCCCAGCATTCAGGAGGCTGAGACCAGAGAATCCGGTTTCGCGGCCAGCCTCAGCTACCTAGTGAGGCACTCCGCAACTTAGTGAGACCCAGTTTCAAAATAAAGAATAAAAATAGGGCTGGGGGTATAGCTCAGAGGTAGAATGTCCCTGAGTTCAATCCCTAGTACCGCAAAAACAAAACAAAACAAAATATCAGAAGCTTTCCTGTATGCCAGCCATAAATTCATTGAAAAAGAAATCCAGAAAACAATTTCACTCACAATAGCACCCCCAAAAATAAAATACTTAGGGATAAACCTAACCAAAGAGGTAAAAGACCTCTATAAGGAAAACTATAAAAAGCTGAAAAAAGAAATTGATGAAGACCTTAGAAGATGGAAAGATCTTCCATGCTCTTGGATAGGCAGAATAAATATTATCAAAATGGCCATCCTCCCAAAAGTGATCTACAGATTCAATGCAATACCCATGAAATTGCCAAGGTCACTCCTCACAGACATAGAAAAATCAGTCCTTCAGTTCATTTGGAACAACAAAAAGTCCAGGATAGCCAAAGCAGTTCTTAGCAACAAGAACCATGTAGGATGTATAACAATACCTGACTTCAAACTCTATTACAAAGTCACAGTAATAAAAACAACATGGCACAAAAAAACAGTATTGGCACAAAAACAGATACATAGGCCAATGGAGCAGAATAGAAGATTCAGAAACAGACTCACGTGTTTACAGTCAACTGATTTTTGACAAAGGAGCCAAAAACATACACTGGAAAAAAGATAGCCTCTTTAACAAATGGTGTTTTCAAAACTGGTTAACCATATGCAGGAAAATGGAAATAAACCCTACTTTCTCACCCTGCACAAGAGTCAACTCAAGGTGGATCAAAGACCTGGAAGTCAGGCCAGAGACCTTGCAGCTACTCGAAGACGGCATAGGGCCAACACTACAACACATAGGCACAGGTAAAAACTTTCTCAACAAGACCCCAAAAGCGCAAGCAGTTCAAAGGAAGATCAATACATGGGATTGCATTAAACTGAAGAGCTTCTGTGCAGCAAAGGAAACTATCAAGAACCTCAACAGAGAGCCCACAGAGTGGGAGAAAATTTTTGCCAGCTACTCTTCTGATAGAGGACTAATATCTAGGATATACAGAGAACTCAAGAAAATCACAGCTAAGAAAACAAATAACCCAATCAAAAAATGGGCAAAGGATCTAAATAGACACTTCACAAAAGAAGAAATACAAATGGCCAATAAATGTATGAGGAAATGTTCAACCTCATTAGCAATCAGAGAGATGCAAATCAAAACTACACTGAGATTTCACCTAACTCCAATCAGAATGGCAATCATAAAACACATGAACAACAACAAATGCTAGCAAGGGTGTGGGGAAGTGGGAACCCTAATACATTGTTGGTGGGATGCAACCACTTTGGAAAACAGTATGGAGGATCCTCAGACGAATGGGAATGAACCTACCATATGATCCAGCAATACCAATTCTGGGTATCTACCCAAAAGAATGGAAACCAAACTATCAGACCGACACATGTGTATCTCTGTTTATAGCTGCACAATTCACAATTGCCAAACTATGGAAACAGCCAAAATGTCCATCGACAAATGAATGGATTACAAAACTATGGGATATGTACACAATGGAATTTTACTCAGCTATAAGGACACACAAAATCATGTTATTTGCAGAGAAATGGATGCAACTGGAAAACATTATGTTAAGTGAGATCAGTCTGTCACAAAGAGTAAAAAAAACATATGTTCTCCCTAATATGCAGATGCTAGTGAGAAGATGGGGCATAAGAGGGTCTCCAGATGAAAAAGGAGAAACCCTAGATAAACAAAGAAGTTGAGTTAACTGAAGGTGATGGACGGGAGGGGGGCACCCTAATACACATGATGTACTTTCACAAATATATCAAAGTCAGTCAATAAACTGAACTTGAGAAGGAGGGAGGGCGAGGGAGTGGGGTGGGAATTGGGGAAGGGGTTAAATGAGAAATGTGCATATATGCTTTTATTAGCTGTACCTAACAAAGATGTATGATTACAATGCACCAATTAATTAAAATTTTTTTAAAATTTTAAAAAGAAGGCCAAGAAATAACTTTTCTTTTAAAATAACACCTAATACCAATAAATTTCCAAGGTCAATTACAGGGTCACTTCTGTGGTTCTGTTTTGTTGGGTTAGAGAGGAGTTTTTTTAAAAAAAATTTATATATAAAATAAGAGTAAAAGGAAAAAATAAGAATTGAGAAAGACCTTTTTAAATAGCTTCAGTGCTATGCAGTGGTAACATTCCCCTAAATTAATAAATCATCCCTTCAAAACAAAATAACATCATTGGATCACAGCAGCTCTCTATACCCAATATTGTATGCCTTACTCCAAATAATTTTTGTCAAGCAAGAACCTGCCCCCAGATCACATTGTACCCTACTAACTTGACTTCAGCAGCTTCAAGAGCAAAAAGTGAACATGTCAACTGCAAATGGTTATACTAAAGTCCTCTTACAGTTTCTCAGCTCAATTATACTGTGAGAGGCAGTCTAACTCTAAGATCTATTTTTATGCAGCCCTATGATCTTTGTTCATATCATTCCAGCAAAATATTATCTAGAAAACACTAGCTACTGTAGTAGAAATAATCAAAGAATCTGAGCAGTTAGAAAAATATTCAGAGAATTCTCCTTTGGTTTTATAAGTCATAGGTTGGACTGGATGGGGATAATTGAGGAAATTTCAGACATATCTCCTCATTGATGTGCTTGTACTTAAAACTAACCTGAATTGCAAAACATTAGGCAACACTCTGAGCAACAATAAACCTGCCTCTTTTATTTATTGACAACTACTTAAAAAAAGTCTGCTTTGAGCATTTTTTTTTGGTGATAGTTTAAATAAAGCTCCTGGTAATCTCTTAAAATTATTTTTAATTAATATGTTACTTAAATATATTATTTCTTTAGAGCAGTGCTGAGGATTGAACTCAGGGCTTTGCAGATGCTAGGCAAGTGGTCTATCACTGAGCTACACCCCTGGTACATTTTTCAGTGAATGAAAATACATTTTCAGAAATACCAATATATACATGGTAATAAATATGTTACAAATAAGGGATCCAAAATAGGGGAATTAAGCCGGGTGTGGTGGTGCACGCTTGTAATCCCAGCATTCGGGAGGCTGAGACCGGAGGATCCGGGTTTGCGGCCAGCCTCAGCTACCTAGTGAGGCACTCCGCAACTTAGTGAGACCCGGTTTCAAAATAAAGAATAAAAAATAGGGCTGAGGGTATAGCTCGGAGGTAGAATGCCCCTGAGTTCAATCCCCAGTACCGCAAAAAAAAAAAAAAAAAAAAAAAAATAGGGGAATTGTGTAAAATAACCTGAGAAATGTCACATTGTTTGAAAGCATCAACTATATTTGCCTACTTTTCTAGTTGACTCAAGGGCCTAATTGGGTGTTCTATTGGCTCCATAATATTTTAAGCAGTTATTAAAGGTATTTACCATAATAGCTTAGCTGTCTTGTCCTATAACGGACCCTCTTTGCTCATTTTTTATTTTTTGACTCTGAGAGCTATTTAGGTTTAAAATTCTTGATTTTCATTTTTTCAGTATCAAATCAAGTGAATACATAGATCCTAATCAATGATTTCATATGGGTAATGTCTGATTATATTAGATGCTCTATGACTAAGGTATTTTGACCTCAAGAATAAAAACATAATTTCTATGTTCTTATTCAATAAAGAATAATAACTATGGGAAGCAACTCATGTAATAATACATAAATTCTTCAGAAAGTGTTATAATATTTCCTTGCTTTGAAATACTACATATAGATGGAAAATTACAGAGAACATATTTTATCTTCACAAATATCTATAAAGTAAAAGATCCATGAAAAACCACTGGGGTCATGGGAAAGAACATTAACACTACTCCCATAAAACCAAGCGCCTATACCTCTTTGAATCACATTTACTATCTACCCTATTCCCTATTGAAATTTTTGATGATAGCATCTTTACCTTCCTTTATAGCTTTTGCCATTCTTTATGGCATTCACAAAACGACAATTTAGCTTTGAATGTTTCCAAATCTCAAATGAATGAAGTTATACACTGTGTTAGTCAGGGTTCACTAGAGTAACAGAAATCACAGGACATGTACGTGGTAAAAGGGGATTTATCAAATGAGTTTACAGTCCAAAGCAGTGTAGTCCCAAATGACTGCCTGCACTCAGAGAACTGGAGGAGTAGCTGGTTGAGGGGTTCAGGAACTGGAGCCTCAGAATAGTAGCGACCCATAATGCAGTCGTAGTCCAAGATAGAAAAGCCAGGAAACTCTCTGGAGAAACGATGGCGAAGGTCCAGTTCAAAGAGCAGAAGGCTATATCCCAGACAAGAGCAGATGAACGCTCTTCTCAAGAAGAACCACACATCGTTCACTCAGTTTTCTCCTTCTCATTCATTATGTAGGTCCTACGTCCTGAGAGCTGCCCACATTTAGGGCAGGACTCCCCCTTCGGTTTATCATTACATAAGCCAATTATCTCATCAACATACCCACATGATCTTATGAAAAGTAAACACAAGTATGTAACTACCCCACACATTAACAAGTTGAACATTGCCAGCACCCCAGAAGGCCCGTCCCTGTCCCATTTCTCAAACACTAGCCCTCCCTTCCCTTCACCCCAAGAGTAATTTTATCTGGACTTCTGAAACTGTAGATTTGCCAGTTTTCAACTTTATATAAATAGAATCCTGTAAAAAGTATATATTGACTCTGGCTTTCCTCATTCAATATTATATTTATGATATTTTCCATGTTGTTGCATACAACATTTGTTTGGTGTAGTTTACTCAATAAAATTTCATTATTTCACTATATATCCATTCTGCTTTTGATAGTTATTTGTCTCATTTCACATTTTGGTCTTTTACAAAACACTGCTATAAACATTCCTATATGTATCTTTGAGTATAAATTTGTATGTTTCTGTTGAGTATATACATAGATAACAGAAATGCTGGCACATAGGATATGCATATGTTTAAACTCAGTGATTATTTTCATAGAGATTTTCAAAGTGGTATACAATTTATATATTCATCAACAGAGCATAGAGTTCTTGTGGCTCAACAGATTGTTTCATAGTAAGTTCTTTAATTATAGCCCTTCTGGTGAATCTGCACTGATGTTTCATTTTGTCCTCAACATTTAGTTCCCTGATTACGAATGAGATTGCACATCTTTTCAGACTTTTATTAGTCATTCATATGTTCCTTTTTTGAAATGTCCTTTGAATTTTCTTGCCTATTTTTCTTTTTTGTTGTTGTTGTTATTTAATTGCTAAAATTTCATTGGTACATTGCAATTAGACATCATAGTGAAATTTAGAGTGATAGAAACAAACATGCACACGGCTCTTGTGTGTTTCCCTCAGAGTCCCACTCCTCTACTTTCCCCTCCCCATAAATAGTATTAACATTGATGTAGATAACTTTATATATGAACAAAGGATTATCTGAACTGTTCCAATCATTAGATCTCTCCTCTCACCTCTCCATCTCTCTCCCCAAACCCTCTTCCACTATTCTACTAGTATCTCCCCTCATTTATCTGAAGTCCCTTTTCTTTCCTAGGTTTTTTTATCCAGGGGCATTCTACCTCCAAGGTACACGGCAGTCCTATTTTTTATTCTTTATTTTGAAACAGGGTCTCATTAAGTTGCAGAGGGCCTCACTAAGTAGCCGAGGCTGGCCATGAACCCAGATCCTCTGGTTTCAGCCTCCCAAGTACTGGGATTACAAGTGTGCCCCACCATGCCCGGCTTTTCCTATTTTCTTTCTAGTTTCCACATATGAGTGAAAGCATATCACCTTTCACTTTCTACAACTGGCTAATCTCACTTAGTATAATATTCTTGAGTTCCATAAATTTTCCTGTCAATGACATAGTTGTTCTTTTCTTATGGCTGAGCAAAGTTCTATTATGTGACTATACCATAATTTTGCAATACAGTCATCTACTGGCAACAGCTAGGCTGTTTCCATAGTTTGTGTTTTGTGAATTGTGCTGCTATAAACATTTTTGACCATTTTTTTCTTGGTTGTCTGTATTATAAAGCTGTTTTTCATTCTGAAAGTTAGCCCCTTTAATGCATGGCTAGATTCATTTTGTAAATGTTTTATTGAGGATTTTTGCATCTGTGTTAATAAGTAAAGTTAATCCATACATTTCCATTTATTATTGTTCTAAGTTTTAGTATCAAAATTACATTGACCTCTTAGAAAGAGTTGAGTTGTATTCTTTCTCTTCTGTATGGAATCTTTGTAAAAGCTTGGTGACATTTCTTCTTTAAATGTTTGAAAGAATTCACACACAAAGCCAAATGTAAGTAGAGTTTACTTTGAGGGAAGTTTTAAATTATAGATTCAACTTCCTTAACAGATATAGATTTTATACTAATTCTTCTGTTCACTTCAATAATCTATGTTGTCTTGGAATTTTATGTTTTATCTAACTTTTCAAACTTGGGATACATTTGTTTGTAAAAAACTCTCACCTGGAGTTTATCACTTTTATTTGAATCAAATGACAAACTATGCTGATCCTCTTTACTTTATTCTGACTTTTCTTTCCTTCTACTTTTCTTAGGTTTAACTTATTTTTCTGACCAACTTCTTTATTTGTATGCTTAGGTCATAATTAGTCAGATTTTCTTTTTTCTAATATATGCATATAGGGTTATAAGTTTTCTTCTAAGCACAGGAATAATTACATCCCAGAAGAGTTGAAAAGTCTTTTTCATTGTAATTCAGGTAAAAATACTTGCTAATTTCCATTTTCCCTTGACCTATGGGCTTTTTAGAAGTATATATTCATAAATGCTGGCAAGGATGTGGGGAAATAGGAACTCTAAAATACTCATTGTGGAGGTTTCTCAGAAGATTGCGAATGGAATCACCATATGACCCAGTGATACCTCTCCTGGGTATCTTTCCAAAGGAATTGAAATCAGAATATTATAGTGATACTTGCATATCCATGTTAATAGCAGCACAATTTATAATAGCCAAATTATGGAACCAGCCTAAATGTCCATCAATAGATGAATGGATCACAAAACTATGGTATATACACACAATGGAATTTTACTCAGCCATAAGAAGAATAAAATCATGTCATTTGCAGGCAAATGAATGGAATTTGAGAATATTATGCTGAGATTAGCTAGTCTCCAAAAATAAATAGATTCATGTCTTTTCTTATATGTGGAAGCTAGAGAGAAATTCGGAAATAAGGGTAGCATCAGGTAGAAAAACAGAGACTCCTGTGGAGTGATAGAGGGGGTTTAGGGAAGGGAAGAGGGGGGATGAAGACGCCAAGAGTATAACAGTTGAAATAATGCTACGTGTGCATAGAAAATTACCAATTCCAATCTCAAAGACAAGTAAGGAGGAGGGTGGGGCACAGAGGGAAGTACAGTGAGAGTTGTGTGCATGTATGCTTCTACCCAATATAATATATAATTACAATGCATGAAATAAAAGTTTTAAAAAGAAGTGTACATTGCAATTTCCAAACAAGTGAAAATATTGCAGTTAGCTTTATGCTATTGGTTGCTACCTTAATTTCACTGTGCTTAGAGAACTTAGAATACACTCTGTATTATTAAATTCTTTTATACTTGCTGTGATTAACTTTACGACCTGTCATTTTTTGTCAGTGTTATACATGTGCCTGAAAATATTGCTATGGTTTGGATCTGCAATCCTCCTCACCCAAAGCTCACCTATAAGAAGCATGGTCTCCAGTGCAGCAAGGTTCAGAGGTGGGGCTTTTAGGCAATGCAGCAATGTTCAGACACAAAAAGATTCGATTAGGAGGGCTCTGACCTCATTGCTGGACTAATACATTTCATGGATTATAATTTGAATGGATTTATAGGGAGATGGTGAAAAGGATAGGCAGGTGGGACATGGCTGGAGGAAGTAGGTCACTGGGAGTGGCCGTAGGGACTGTATCTGTCCCTGGCCCCCTTCTTTCTCCTTTTATGATGCTATGAGCTAAGCATCTTTCCTCTGCCACACCCTTCTGCCATGTTTCTGCCTGGGAGCCGGCAGACCATGGACTTGGAACCTATGAAATCATGAACCAAAATAAGCCTTTTTTTCCTCCCTCTAAGTTGTTCTTGAAGATATTTTGGTCATAGTGACAAAAAAAAAAAAAAAAAAAAAAAACCTGACCAACACATGTATGTTAATTTGGAAACTGTGGGTGCACCATTTTGTACATGTCTATTTGATCAAGTTTGTTCATTTATATTCTTACTGAAATTTTGTCAGGAACTCTATTAGTTATTGACACAGTTGTATTACATTCTCTTACTGTGGCATTAGATTTATCTATTTAGTCCCTCAATATATTCAATGTTTGCTTTATCCATTTTGAGATTATGTATTAAATGGGTACAGATTTAGAATTGTCATATCTTTCTAATGAACTGATAATCATAAAGTATCTTTCTTTTAATCTAAAAATGACTTCTCCAAAAATATTCCTTTGTTTTATCCTAACACATTTGCTTTATTTCCATGTTTGCATAAGTATATTTTTCAGGGGGTTGTATGATAGTCATCAAAAGGAAATGGAAGAGAAATTGAAGGCTGAGATGCCCCCAAAACACTGTATGTCTAGGTAAACTATGTCATAGAATATCGAAAGTGCTTTTTAAAAAGATCCATGAAACCTCATCAGTGATATTTGAAGAGCTATAGAAAAGTGTGGAAAGCACATGACCACATGCAGTTTTAATTTTTCAACTGAAGAAAGTCTATTATTTTCCTCTGGATGGCACTATTAGTGAAAATTCTAAAATTAATGTCTTAGAAAAATGGCTTAGGAGGCAATCTTCAGAACAAGAAATGGTGATTACTAAGCCAGGATGTGTTAATTTAAAATGTCAAATAAAATTATCTACATTTTCTTTTTGTGAAAAGATTACTTGACTGGCAGAACAGAAAGCGATAGATGCAATGATTCTGGAATTCAACAAGCCATTTGACATAGTATCCATTGGACATGCTGGATAAATTTAGGCTGGAAGGCATTACAATTGAGTCCATTCAAAACTGATTAATCAATAATTGCTCAATGTACTGATTCATTACTTTGGCCTCATGTCATTCACCATTTCAAGCAATGACTTGGGTAAATATATAGAGGTAATGCTTATAAAATAGGTAAAGCCATGAGAGGTAAAATGTAAATTGAATGACAGATCAGGATTCAGAAGGATCCCTCAGGCCACATGCTTATTTAGGATGGCTAAGGTCAGGAGCTTGAATTTAAATACAATACTGAGGAGATCAGACTTAACAGCAGTATGGGTGAAAATGATTTTTAAACACTTTAAATCCAAGTCAAGAGTAAGTTCAAAGTGAGGCAACAATGCAATGGGCTTCCAGAAATTCTATTTGGCTATTCTCATATAAGTATTATATATCAAACGGAGAGAGTGGCACTGATCAGATATTTATTTGGAATATCAAGTTCACTCCCCTTCCTCCCCCTATAATACTATAACCCCCATTGAAATGTGGTATGTCATCAGAAATACTGGAATACGAGCTTCACAAAGCAATGGAAAACTCCAAAGGCCACAGGTATTCCAAGGAATGTAGCTTGGCAACTTCCTTGATGAATAATGATGATTGGAGTATGGAATACCATCATCAAAGATCAGATGTTGATATGTTACAGTCAAGTCTTAAAAAAAACCTCCCCATTCCCCCTAGTGGAATCCAGAGAATGTTGCTGGCTTGACCAAAAGCAGTGGGAAGTTCTGCACAGACAGTGCACTTGAATTCTGTGAATACCTATCTTTCCATTAGCAGTACCGATACAAAGGTAAGGAGCAGAGAGGCATGGTTAGATATTTAATCCATTACAACATTTTTCTCCTATCTCAGAGCAGTTTTCTTCCCAAAATGAAATTCATAGATCATTTGTTTCTCCAGAGTCATGAAAAAAGTAAGCTGTTATCAATTAGATAGCACATTGAATTAATAGTATTTTTAAATTGAAGTTTTAGCTATTATCATGTAAAAAAGAACACAATTATAAAAATAAAATGCTACCATCGGCTTGTAATGTAGCATAGAAATGGTGATACTTTATCCCATTCTTCCTTATACCATATTTTCTTTGTATGAGACATGATTTCATGTCTGTGTGTGTGTGTGTGTGTGTGTGTGTGTGTGTGTGTGTGTGTGTGTGTTACTGGGGATAGAATCTAGGGGCATTCTACCTCTGAGCTACACCCTCAGCCCTGTTTTATTTTTATTTTGAAACAGTGTCTCACTAAGTTGCTGAAGGCCTTACTAAGTTGCTGAGGCTGGCCTTGAACCTGTGATCCTCCTGTCTCAGCCTCCTAAGTACTGGGATTACAGGCATGTGTCACCTTGCCTGGATTTCTGATTTCTATTATTTTTAACCTCTTCTTTTTGTTTCCTAGGTTTCAAAATTCCATATTATTGTGAGATGATCTTTTCTGTTTTTCTAACACACTAGGAACTTAAAACCATTTTTGCTGTTTCTTCTTCTACTTACCAAACGACATAATTTTGTTCTTCTTGATTGCTGAGTAAAATTCCATGGTGTGTGCTTAACATATTTTCTTTCTCCATTCATTTGTTGATGAAAACCTAGGTTGGTTCTATAATTTGGCTACTGTGAGTTTTGCTGCAATGAACATGGGTATACCTATATCATTATAGAATTCTGACTTTAATTCTTTTGGAAAGATACTGAGGAGTAGCATGGCTGGGTGATATGGTGGTTCCATTCCTAGTCTTCTGAGGAACCTCCACACTGATCTCCCTAGTAGTTGTACTAATTTGCAATCCCAAAAATGTATAAGAGTTCCTATTTCCCCACATCCTCTCCAGCATCTAGGACTGTTTGTATTCTTGATGACTATCATCACAACTGGGGTTAGATTTCCGGAATCTCAGTATAGTTTTGGTTTGCATTTCCATAATTGCTTTTGATGTTTAACATTTTTTTATGTATTTGTTGGCCACTTGTATTTCTTCTTTTGAGATGTATCTATTTGGTTCAATTGTCTATTTTTGATTGGGCTTTTTGTTTTAGACAGCTTTTTAAGCTTGGTGGCTAACTGTATTTAGACTTTTTTTTAGAAGACAGGGGTGAGCTTCCTCTTCTTACCAAGCCTCTACCAGCAGGCAGCTGCCTAATCATTTAACTGATGCTCACGTAGACTATTTTATAGTTTCTCAAACTATTATAGAAACCAGAATTGTTGATTTTCACCCAGTTACTATTGCCAAGCTTCCCACCAACTTTTCCCAAGGTCTTTCTGCCTCAGTTTGGTGGTGCAGAACTGCTGTTTTACTTCATTCTCAAGGAGCTGCTCTGCTCCTGTGGGGTCCTCTGATCTACCATCTTATCCTCCTCCTAGAGTATTTTATTATGAATGCTTTGAACACGGGCCCTTCCCAAGAAATCTCTGCACTGTTCTTACCAAATTTATATCTTAAGCTTGTCTCTTCAAGTCGAATGTAAGTATAAACTTCTCCCTACATTATCAGAAGCATATGTACCTAAACTGATCCCAAGATACCAGGAGACAGGAATCTCCTGGGTGCCTGTGTTGTACTGTTCAGGCAGATGTCCTCAGACATGTACTGTGTACATTTAGAAGCATTTCTTTCCACTTTTGAGCCATTGAAGTAGTTTTATTGGCTTTGGTTTATTTTATTAGACTGTTGTACATAATCGATTTTCTCCCATCAAATGATGGCTTTGGAGAAATCCATTCTGAACCCAAAATAAAAAGTTGTTCCCTAATAGATCATCTAAAAAGTCACCAAAATGCCAGTGTGGAAACAGAAAATATATTTGCATAATGTAATTAGTATTACCCTCACAAAATTATTAGTTCTTTTGAACAGATGTTTTTCTCTGAGTAATAACCAATCTTTTGGTAAGAAATGCACCTCAAATTATTCTAGAAGTCTTTCCAAAGCCCAAGTCTGAAATGATGGACCATCATTGAGGAAAGCTTTGTACTTCACAAATCATCACCAATGTGTGGTTGAGAACCCTTACTTCTGTTTTCTTTCAGACAGAACAAAATTCCATGTTCTACTTGGCTTGCTAGAAATTGATTAAACAACCCCACATGCATCCAGATACCACATGTGGCGATTTACATCACAAGGTCTGCTAGTGTTCTCCAGAGTAAATCGCATTAATTTTTTTAGCAGTAGGTTTTCTTTAAAATTTTTAAAAATCTCATTCTGTTCATGAGTTAAAATTTCCTTTGATGGAGAAAAATGAGATAACAGATGTTCAATGAGAAAATTCTATATTGTAGATAATTATTTCAGTCTAATTCCACAAATCATTTAGGCATGCCACCTAGAAACTCAAAAGGACTGAGAAACACTATTTTTTTTTAATGGTACCGATAATTGAACCCAGGGACATTCCACCTCTGAGCTATATCCCTGACCTATTTTACTTTTTTGTTTGAAACAGGGCCTTACTAAGTTGCTGAAGACGTTGCTAAATTGATGAGACTGAGCTTGGATTTGCAATCCTACTGTCTCAGCCTCCCAAGTATGGGTATTACAGGTATGTGCCACCACACCTGGCTGAGAAACACTCATGTTAAATCACATATTTCTTGGTGTATATATATACATACAAAATAGATTCCTGCACCTTAAGTGGTTTGAAATAGAAAAATATATGAATGATATTTGCTTTGAAAAGTATTTTAAAGTAGCAAAGCATGGTGATACATGCCTGTAATCCCAGTTCTTGGAAGGCTGAGACAGGAGTATCACAGGTTCAAAGCTGGCCTCAGCAATTTAGTAAGGCCCTGAGCAACTTATTGAGATTCTGCTTCAAAATAGAAAATAAAATAAGACTAGAGGTATAGTTCAGAGGTAAGATGTTCCTGAATTCAATCCCCAGTAACAAAACAAAACATTTCAAAGTGATCTATCTCATTTCATAGGAAAAAACAGCAGTAAAAGGAAAATAGCTATAGAATCCAATATCAAGAACATATATTCCACCATAGATTTCCCTCTGAGAGATTTTCCATAATGGAAGAAAATGATGTAGTATTATCCAATAAATTAAAAGGGAGACAAACTGGTTTTCTGAAAAAGAATAAAGAGGGAGGCTTCACAGACTTTAAGAACATGAGAAAGCATTTTTCAGGCAAGGTATCCGTTATTCTAAAACAGATGTTTCACTGGAAAATCAAACATATGTAGAGCAATTTTCAAAGCTCCACAAGTGCAGTTGAGTGCATTTGACTGTCCCTTGGTGTCCATTGGGATTCTCTGCCCCTGGTCACAGCAAGTCTGGCTCATCCTTCAAAGAACCATTTTCATCAAGTGAAAAAAATAATTTGGGTTTACATCAAAGCAATGAGCCTGGGACAACTTCCATGGGAAATTATGGTTTGTAGCCTATCTTTCATCAAAGGATCTCATATTTTTTGACATGATATTTTTCTTTCATTTTTCCCAAGTTCTTGCATGGATTGAGAGAATAAGTACAACATAGTTATATGACTAGTGGTCCGTGCTTAACATAATAACTGAAGACTATGGAAGAATGAACATTCAATAGAGCAAATATAGAATTATAATGTCATCTGAAAAACTAGAAGCAGCCTTTGTTTTCTGATAAACCTGTTTCCATTACAATGAATATTTCCCTCTACTTCCATGAAAGTAAATCTTGTAAAGTTTAAAAATTGCAAGTGTAAATTGCCAATGTCCATCACAGAAGATTTTCAGTGCCATTTGTGTGGCATGTCCTTAGGAGAAAATTACCCTGTGCTGCTTCAGATGCCTACCCAAATGTTTCAGAGACAGCTGCATGATGTTCCTGGAGACAACCTAAGTGTCCATCAACTCATGAATGAATTTTAAAAAGCATAGTATATATACACACAATGGAACACTGTTCAGCCATGAAATGAATTAAATCCTGTCATTTTCATCAACATGGATGAAACTGGAGACCTTTATAAGAGAAATAAGCCAGGCTCAGAAAGATAAATATCATATGATCTCACCCATGTGTGGAATTTAAAAACTTGCTCTCAAAGAAGCTAAGAGTTAAATGATGGTTACCATTAGGTAGGGAGAGATGTAGAAAGGTTGATCAATGGGTGATAAGTTACATTTAGAAAGGAGAAGTTCCTGTGAGCTACTGCACAGTAGAGTGACTATAGATAATTACGAGAGAATTTTGAATATTTTCACCATGGAGAAATGATAAATGTTTAAGGAGATAGATATCTTTTATGCAATGTAAACATTATACACTGTATACATATATTTTTTAAAAATCAATCACATGACACCTTACAAATATGTAAGTTTCTTATGTTTGTACATTTCAGTTAAAGTAAATTTACTGTAAGTCTAAAAAAAAAAGTTTTCCCCTATAAAGAAACTCTTCGGATTAGAGATAAATGTCCATTAAAATTTAGGCTTACATATAATTTGTTTTTAAGATACATCTCAAGCTTCAGGTCTTTTCTTGTGCCTTATGTCCAAAACCTTAAGAAAGGAATATTTCTCAAAGGTGTGCCTTGGACTCCTGCATCCTGTAGAATTCAGCATAAGGAACACATTCTCAAGAGGACAGAGATTCTTGTAACTTATAGGAGGAGCATGATAGCTTGTTGAAGACCTCTGGTGCTGACAAATGGGGTATGCATGAGAAAGTCAATGAACATTGTGGTGTTCTATTACAAACGTGATTGACTATTCAGAGTTGATGTTGAAAATATAGCACTACCAACTAATAAATTGGCACTGACTTTTCAAATTATCTGTTTTTTGCCAATAAATGCCTGATTGAGTAAAGTCAAAACAACAGCATTATAGCTGGGCGTGGTGGCGCACGCTTGTAATCCCAGTATTCGGGAGGCTGAGACCGGAGGATCCGGGTTTGCGGCCAGCCTCAGCTACCTAGTGAGGCACTCCGCAACTTAGTGAGACCCGGTTTCAAAATAAAGAATACAAAATAGGGCTGGGGGTGTAGCTCGGAGGTAGAATGCCCCTGAGTTCAATCCCTAGTACCGCAAAAAAAAAAAAAAAAAAAAAAAAAAAAAAAAAACA
>PVLC010006904.1:0-20691 GCA_004027655.1 Graphiurus murinus
AAGAGTCAACTCAAGGTGGATCAAGGACCTGGATGTCAGACCAGAGACCTTGCAGATACTTGAAGAGGGCATAGGACCAACACTTGAACACATAGGCACAGGTAAAAACTTTCTCAACAGGACCCCAAAAGCACAGGCAGCTCAAAGGAGGATCAGTGCATGGGATTACATGAAACTGAAAAGCTTCTGCAAAGCAAAGATTCTTTTGTTTTTTAAGTAACTATGTCTTGGATGCCTATGATGTGTCAGGAACTGCGCTAGGCATTGGGGATAAATTGTGAAGACTAATTGATCTCTCAATATTTGCTGCATTTCTCCTCTACTAGCTCATTATATACTTCAAAGTTTTCTTTTTATGAAATTACTCAGGCAAATTTTCTAAATTATTTTGTGGTTTCTATTTCAAATAATTAGTCTCATTAGGGAAAGTTCCCACCACTCCACAGTGCTCAAGACCACAGAGCCTCCGGAGCCAGAATTCCTGGCTTCAAAATCCCAATTCTACCACCGATAGCTGAGTGACCTGGAGCAAGTCCCTCAACCTCTGTGGGCTGCGGTCATCTTCCAGTATAGGTCTTGTGCATACCTCCAATACCACTTATTTAACTGTATTGGTTTCCATTAGACTGTGAACTTCTTGAACTGGGGCCCATATCACATCATATATGTAATAATAGTATGGCATAATACGTAGAAAACAGCAGTGCACAGTGAATGTTTGGTGAGTAAACGACTTACCACAGCCTTTTTGGCTTTAAAGACTAGTGTCCAATAGTGGTCTGTAAGCCTAGAAATGAGAAACCTGGAGTAGGAAACCCTATAAACACATACTGTCACATGATTGTGAGTTTGCTATCAGATTATCGTGTATGAGCAGTGAGTTGAAGAACTAGGGCAGAATATGTAGAAGTCTTTGGAGATGGGGTGAAGAACAGAACCTGCAGGCAGGTCAGTGAGCCTGAGACCTGGGAAAAGACTGAAAGGACAAGCTGTGGACGGGTAAGGGCCTGAAAGAGGAGGAGGTGGAGCAAGCAAAGCAAAGCTAGCAAACTCACAGTCAGCCAAGTCCCGGTTTTTCTCAATTCTTCTTTGGAGGAATGAGAACATCTATAGAATTATTGTTACCCTCGGATTGCATTGGCACTTGCAAATTGAGAGAGAAGCAGTGCTCTCTTTGGGTCACTGGTCAGGCCTTGGAAGATGCACGGTCCTTCTCTCTGTTTCTGTATTTCAACACTGAGCTAATTGGAAGCAGAACCTGTAAGGAAGGTGAAAACAATTATCAACTAACATTGGTATTGAATGAAACATCTTGAGCTTTTTAACCAATATCCTTGTTCAAGTGCTTATGATCCTTCACTGTTACTGAAAATCACCTTCCTAGTTAGGACTTGAGATCAACTTGAACGTCATTACTGAGAGAGGTCCAGGCATTTGGTGTTACTGTTAGTAATATACATTTTGTACCTTTAGAGAAAACTCATATGGAAGGTTGCTGAGAAGACCACACCTGCTCTAGGACCAGGCACGATTGTAGTTCTTATTTCTCAAGAGATGATTGTTGAATGTATTCCTAATTACTACTAAGATGTGTTGAGCCCTTAACATGTGCCATATCCAGCATAGAACTCTTTTATATTCATCTCTTTTTATTCTCACAACCCTACTTGTGTAGTATTACTGCACCTTTTTATAGATGGTGCTCAGAGGAGGCCAAGAGAATGAATGTAGGAACTATCATAGGCTCTGAATTTATTTTATGATGTCATTTAGTTCGGTAGGCGTCATTCTCCTCCATTTTACAGACAAGGAAGCAGACTGCAGAAGACTCCTGGGCGCTTTCCAAATACTTACGATGTGTCAGGCATTCTGTTAAGTGCATTCCTGGCATTGCTAGTTCAAGTTCATAGCCTCATAACAACCCTGTCAGATAGGTGCGATTATCCCTGCATCATGACTGAGAAAACTGAGACTCAGCAATGTTGAGGAATTGGACCAAATTCATGAGTTCAACGAACAGAAACAGGACAAAACTGGGCATCAAAAGTAGTCTTGTCTTTCCGGAACATCCATATTATCTCAAAGATGTGATGCTTTCCCTCTGATACTTAAAGTGAACTAAGTCACAGAGTTAGCAAGCAGAGCTGGATTTCTGACTCTTAAGCTTGGTGGCTCTTTTTACCATACCTTGCTGCTAACTCTGTGGTTTTAGTTTGTTTCATCATTGTGTCCTCTGCAAAGGTGGAGGAAGCAGGTCAAGGTTTGCTCTTTATGAGACATTTTCAAATCCCGGTGAGTAAGCAACCTTTTAGACTCCTTGTCTCTAGACTAAATACCATGATAGGAAATCCTTTAACCTTCACTGACAGATCATGTTTTCAGCCATCTAGTATTTTTGTTTATCCTTCTAAGTTTTACACCTTCTGTTACTGTTTTTGTAAGATAGCACAAACTGGCCTATTCGGAGGGGCTGTTTCCTGATAAAGGGGTCCTATGATGTTCTTAAAGAAAAAAGTGTACATTCTGAATAATGAAATGTGGGTGAAACAATATGATGTACCTTCATGTTTATTACATTCATATGACTTGCAAGTACACAGTCTTGAGAAGACAGTGAGGGAAATGTCATAGTCCTGGGACTTGTATTCTGTGTCCTGAAGTACTAATTTTTCCTGCACAACTGTACCTACAAAATAAACCAAGCATACCTCCAGGAACTTCACTAAAATGGGGACTTTTCACCTCCTGAGTCTGTACTCTTGTGCTTGGAAGCTAGTTCTTTTTTCTTTTTTCCTTCTATATACCACATGGAAAATATATTCGTTGAGAGGTTAGGATTCTCAGAGTAGATTTTCAGACTTGTCCTTAAGTACGTTCTCAGGTAAACCACTGTGTTCCCTTTCTGTCTATTTTCCTCAAGCATAAGGGTTACTGTACCATTTATAAAAATGTGTCAATCAGTACTTGCTTAAGCATGAAGACAATTTTATCTGTAGGATTTTAGTGACTCACTTGGACAGAAGTTGATATTTCTGCAAAATGTGTTTATCTTCCATTTCTTTTTTCTCTTCTGTTTGTTTTTGAGATATCTTGCTCAACTTCCTCAGGAGAATTTTATATTTGCCTAATCAACAGAGAAGACAGACAGTCTAATTTTAACAATGAAAAAGAAACCATCCCTTGCTGAGTGATACTCGTGCGCTCTGGCAAGCACAATCCCTAGACTCTGAGGGTCTGTCCCTGGGAAGAGAACCACCAGCAGATGGCAACACTCCTACAGGCAATCTCCTGCTAGGCAAATGGCAAGTGCCTGGAGTAAACTGATACCCCAGTGAAGTCACATGCCATTTCAGAGAAACCTGATAGCTTTCCCTGGGTAGGAGCCCATTTAACATTATCTCTCAGCTATTATCTCATCTATCCACTCCATCCCAACAGTTCTCCAATTCAGCATTTTGTATACACCATCCGAAAGGTCACACTTGACTACTAGGGTGGGTACTTGCAGGAAGTCCCTGAGTTTGGTATGAGGAGCAGACCTCTTTAACAAGTGACTCTGTCCGCTGCAGTAACCTTGATGGGGCTCTTGGCTGTATTCACCTTCACAGTCTCCCTGTCTTGGCTACCTGATGTTTTGGGATACAAGGCATTGAATTACAAGTACCTGTGAGCAAACCTTGAGGAAGAATATGTTGTTCGTGTTTTATTTCAATATGCAATTTGGGGTATTCACCACAACACAACAGCTTGTTTGAATTTGGTTGGTTTAGTAATTCTTCTTCCCCTTCCTTTGTCCTTTGTCAACTGGGCCCGGTGGTAGGCCTCTAAGATAATTCTGGACTATTTTGCTTACGAAACCCACTTGCAAAGCATGGTGACTTTCCAGAAACTGGTTAAGCTATGGAAACTTTTAAGTAATTTGAGGCCTGTGGCTGATATTGTTATTTGCATATTTTAAGATTTAGTCTCTTTGTAGGCAATCTCTGGCCTTATATATAATATATTTCTCACTGATGCCTATGTATCAATTTGCTATAATAGAAAACCTATCCAAATGGTTTTAAATAATGAGGGTGTTTGCCATTTTTTGTTTGTTCTTCTGTATGTTAGGAGATCCCAAGATAAAACAGTCTTCAGGGTTGTTTAATTCAGTAACTACACAATATTATTGGACACTGAGATTCTTCTGTATCTCCACTTTGCCATTCTTAGTATTGGCTTCATCCTAAGATATCTTATGATTATTATATGGCAGTTGAGCATCACCCAAGAGTAAAGACTCACTTGTATCCTAAAACTCTGAGAGGCCTGTTTATCCTTGACCCAACCACTGGAGAGGGGATAAGAATTAGCATGCTCAACTAAGAATAATCATTTGGACTGGAATGAAGGCGAAAATCACAGTGTTGACTACACTGTCTCATTTGATCTGCTTTTAAGTTGAGCAATATGCTCTTTTAGTACCTAGGAAATCTGAGGAATAAAATATCAAAAGACTATTTCTAACTGAAGCATTCATGGTGAAATGCCTTTTTTGGTAAGAACTTAGAGTTCAGATTCACAGGATTTCTAAAAATATGTATCATTATATTTGCACTTTACAAAAAATTATTTGCAGTATTATTTGAACTGCAGAGAACAGACTTTTGTTTTAATAATGTCAAGACATAGGAAAAGCACCTCAGATTTTTAAAAGAGAAAATTCATATATATGACTAGTGTTCTGTAATTATATAATCATAGCACTCCATCTTAATTTTCTGGACCTCAGTTTCAAACTCTATAAAGGAAGGGCTGAATGATTTCTCAGTAAGAGAAAGGACAAGGATATAATTCAAAATAAATATTTTTTTTTTTTTTTTTTTTTTTTGCGGTACTGGGGAATGAACTCAGGGGCATTCTACCTCCGAGCTATACCCCCAGCCCTATTTTTTATTCTTTATTTTGAAACCGAGTCTCACTAAGTTGCGGAGTGCCTCACTAGGTAGCTGAGGCTGGCCGCGAACCCGGATCCTCCGGTCTCAGCCTCCCAAATGCTGGGATTACAAGCGTGCGCCACCACGCCCGGCTAAAAAATAAATATTTTAACAAGGATATAATTCAAAATAAATATTTCTGCTTATTTGAGTGTGTACTTCAATCAAGAAACAATTTATCAGAGTTTCATGTACTTTGTGTTTAAAATATAAGTCACAATTCAGTTTTATGTTATATTTAACAATTTTTATTATGTGTGTGTGGTACTGGGGATTGAACCCAGAGGCATTCTACCTCTGAACTCTACCCCCAGTTCTTTTTTTTATTTTAGAAACAAGGTCTTGCTAAGTTGCTGAGAGCCTCACTAAGTTGCTAAGTCTGGCTCCTATCTCAGCCTCCCAAGTATTGGGATTACAGGTGTGCACCACCACACCCAGCTATATTCAACAACTTATGTAACCTACTTGAGATTTAGAAAGTTGTTTGGCAGTGATTTCAAACTTACATAAAAATTTTAAGAATAGCACCAAAAACTTCTGCATATTATTTACTCCATTCTGATTTCACCACCTACCCCATTGCTATCTTTTAAAGTATAGGGATCCAGGATCAGGTGTGACAATCAGTAATCTTGTCTTTCTATGGTCTTTCAGTTTATTCCTCAGTCTTCCCTTGAATTTCAGATCTTTAATATGTTTTAAGGTTACAGGTCAGCCACTATGAAGAATCTCCTCAATTTGAATCTTTCAAATATTTCCTCCTGATCAGGTGGTTGCAGGAGGCTTGGTCCTCAGAGAACAAGACAGAGGCTGGAGAAGGGTAAAGCAGGTCTCTATTCACTCGTGAAGGCCCAGTGAACAAAAGCTCTGGATCTGAGCCCCAAATGGTGTCATCATACAGACTATATAGCCCCAGAGAGACAGGTTTTGATTGGATCAATAACAGGCAGGGGTAACAATATAGAAGCTCAGGTTAGGTGTCATTTCTGCTTCCTGAGCTAGATTTCCTGTATTAGACTTCACGTGGCCAGGACTGGGTGGAGCGTGGTTGGGACTGGGTGGAGCCATCTTGCTGGACTTACCTGCTGGGAGGCCCTCCGTTGTTTATCTCAGAAGGAAAAGCCTGTGAAGAAAGCCTTATCCTCCTATCTTATCCCTAGACTTTTAGCCACCAGTTGTCTTCAGGGTCATAGCCATGCTCCTGCCTCGAGGTTACCTAGGTTTTAGAAAAATTTTCATAGGAGTGGTGATGTACCCTCCTTGCTTTTCACTTGAGTGGCATGTGATGTTGATTTCCCCCTTACTGCATGTAAACATTGATTATTTAAAATAGTGTCTCCCAGGATTCTCCACTGTAAATTTGGTTCTTTTTCCTTTGTAAGTATGTGGAAATATTTCGAAACTGTATAAATAGGTTTGTTTTTTTTTAATTTGTTCTTTGATTTCTCTCTGACCCACTAGTTTTAGCAGGCATTGATGTTTTTTGCTTGAATCAATTATTGCTGTGATGGTTTCTAATTGGTGTTTCTTCAAATTTTGTATTTCTTCTATATTTATTAGTTGGTGTTATACTTATGCAAAGCTGCCTTTTCTCCCTATTTACTTATTCACTTATTTATTTAGATTGGCACAGGATAAAAGATTCTATTTTATTCAGTGATTTATTATCCATTATCATTATTTTGATGCTCAAATTAGCCTAGATTTGGCCATAAGATGTCCCTTAAGCTAGTTTCTGTGTTCTTTTGACATGTCTTTACCATTTTTTAAGTATTTGCTTACTATCTGGTGCAAAAACATGTTTTACGCTCATCTTATATTTTTCCTTGCCCAGCCCTGGTTTCAGCCATTTCTCCAAAGAAGTCCTAGTTCTTTTGATTGTGGAGTGGACTTTACAAGATAAGATCTGAATGATAGATGTTAAATGTGCTCACCACACACAGAGCAACACCAAATAATAATTTGGTTTATTTTACTGTTTGGTGTTGCTATTCCCAGGGCAGAGCTAAGAAATACCTACAAATATTTATAGTTGTATTTATTGAAACCATGAATTCATACTGATAACTCAGATTCCTATTTAATCCTATAGGATTCTTTTCAGTCACTGAGAAATCCGGCTCCCATTATTACCAATATCTTTATTGATTTGCTCAGTTGTTTTTTGTATGTAGCCATCTACTGACCTTGTCCAGCTGTCCTTGTTTCCCTACCTCCTACAGTAGTATCTTCACAGGGTCTTTCATTACCAGCTGTGACAGGTTACCTGTTACTGCCACCTGGCTCCAGCACCATCTTTTTTAAAATTTTTTTTTATTTTTTTATTATTCGTATATTGTGAGCAGACATCTTTGTTAGGTACAAATTGAAAACGACATATGTGCCCACATTTCTCATTTGACCCCTTCCCCCAATTCCCACCCCGCTCCCTCGCCCTGCCCTCCCTCCCTCTCAAGTTCAATTTAGTGAGTAACCTTGATGTACATTAGGGTGTCCCCCCCCACCCCCCGTCAATCCCTTTCAATTAAATCAACTTCTTTGTTTATTGAGGGTCTCTCCTTTTCCATCTGAAGACCCTCTTATGGCCCATCTTCTCCCTAGCATCCGCATATTAGGGAGAACATATGCTTCTTTACTCTTTGTGACTGGCTAATCTCACTTAACATAATGTTTTCCAGTTGCATCCATTTCCCTGCAAATAACATGATTTTGTTCTTCTTTATGGCTGAGTAAAATTCCATTGTGTACATATCCCATAGTTTTGTAATCCATTCATCTGCTGATGGACATCTTCAGCACCATCTTTGAAAGGCCTCTGTTACTGAGCTTCTCAGGCTGCCTTTTCCTTCTGTAGGACTTGACTACTGTTCTTCTTGGGTCTACCTGATGGCTTTTGGACTGAAGAAAGAGAGAAGGAGGGAAAATAAGAATAGAGATTTAAGAAATCATGAGTTAAAGTGAATAATGGAGATATTCTACTGTAACTTAGTTAAGATACAAACTTATGGTTTGTAACTTATTCTTCATTAGTTTGTTTCAGATTAAAATCTACCTTACTGAAAATTAGCATAATTCCTTTTTTCAAAAGAGAAATAAGCAAGTTTAACATGCTATAAAAATAATGAAATGGTTTCCTGAAACCTGAATTCCAAGTGAACCATACCAGTGTGGCGTAGCAGTTAAACACAGCCTTCCACTGTGAACACCCTCAGAATAAGCATAGCATTGGTGATGGCATACATTGCCCTGGCTGCTTATTATATGACTTTGGTTAAATTATTTAAACTCTCTACTCCTTAATTTCCTCATCTGTAAATTGTGAATCATACTACTTATCTTATGGAATGATTTTGAAGATTAAATGAGCTGCTTAATGTGACGTTCTTAGAATAATGTCTGATGGTTAGTAAACACTATCATAATGGTAGCTATTATCTTGTAATCATTATTTGTATTTCTATGTCCCCCTTTTTTGCGCAAATGTGTCATTTGAATTTTTACTATCGCATATCTCCAACTTCTTTAAAAGCTACTATGGTTTGAATGTTTGTGTCCCCTAAAATTCATTATGTTGAAGCTTTCATCACAGTGCAATGGTATTTGGAGGTGGGGCCTCTGGGAGGAAATTAGGTCATGAAGGTGGAACCCTCATGAATGGGATTAGTGTCCTGATAAGAAGAGGCCAGCTTCTCTCTAGCTAGCTTTCTTTCCACCATATGAGGATAAAAAGAGAAGTTGGCAGCTCACAACCTGGAAGAGGGCCCTCACCAAACCTCAGATTTCCATGTACTTTCGATTTAATTTATAAATCAGAATTTATATATGCTGGCATCCTGACCTCAGACTTCCAGCTGCTAGAACTGTGGAGAAATAAATGACCATTGTTTATAATCCATCTAATTTATGGTGCTTTATTATAACAAGTGCAATGGACTAAGGCACAACCTTCTCTAAACCTTATAGTATCTATTTTTCTCTATATACAATTGATTCAATTGTCTTCCCTTTTCTCTTCTTCCTCCTCCTGCATAGACATTCTCTTGGCAATTAATTATTTAACCTAGTCACACCACCCATGCCCCTGCTACTTTAGTCTGTTTTTTACTCTTTTTCACCTGCTTGTTCACGAATATCTCCCAATTTCTAGGGGACTTTGCATGGTCTTTTGTTGAGAAAAACAAACTCCCCCAACTTATGCAGTATGGTTTAGATTTGGATTTAATGTGTGAGACTTTGGGCAAGTTGCTCAACTACACTGAGCCTCAGGTTTCTTCAACTGTAAAATGGAGCTAAGTAGCCCTCACAGGGCTATTTGATGATTTAAATGAAGCAATTTGATAAAGGAATTAGCAGAGCACTAAAAATGTTAGCTCATTATTATTCCAAGTTAGAGAAGTTGATTCTGGCCTTCTCTACTCTGACTTCTCTTCCTTTAAATATCTTTCCACATCTTAATATTTGCTCTAATACTGAGAACTGTGTATGTACACACACACACACACACACACACACACACACACACACACACACAATGTCAATGGAAGTGTTTCCTTCATTAATTCTCCCCCCTCAAACTGCCTCCCCCACTCTACTGGAGTTTCTCCTCCATGATCTAAAGTCCCTCTTATATCCCAAGTACTCTCTAGCTGCTGTATATGAGAGAAAAGAAACAATCAACATATTGTATCAGAATGGGTACATTAAAAAACAAAATTAAGTCAGGCATGGTGGCACACACCCATAAAACTTGAGAGGCTGATACAGGAGTACACAGGTTTGCGACCAGCCTCAGCAACTTAGTGAGGCTCTCAGCAATTTAGTGAGACCATGTTTCAAAATGGTGTAGCCTGGAGGTAGAATGCTCCTGGGTTTAATGTATACACATGCACATTCTGCGACTGAGTAATCTCACTTAACCTAAAGTTCTCCAGGCCCATTCATTTTCCTGGTGGCACTGAAGGTGGGAAGGAGTCTGAAGATGGCATGCCTGGTGGAAGAAGCCAAGATCTCAATGATGATACCACAGGATTGGGAGCAGAGGGTGGAGGGGGTGCATCTGCAAACAGCTGGTGAGGGTGATCAGCCTGGGAGAGTGCGTCTGAGCTGCCAGAAGTCATTTTGCTGCTGAGCCATGGCGCTCACCCTTGGAGTGCTTCTTAAAGGCATAAGACACAGTGAGAGGGCACTTACAGAGGTACTGCCCACTTATGGCCTCAATAGCTACATCTGAAGCATCAAACAAAGCAAAATTAATGAAGGCATGGCCCTTGGAGTTGCCTGTGTCAGGCTCCCACATAATCTTGGGGGTTTGTAAGATGACCCCAAAGATGCTGAAAGTATCATAAAGCAGCTTCTTATCAATCTCCAGGTCCAGGTTCCCAATGAAAATGTTGGCCCCTACATCCAGGTTTTTGTTGTGAGCCGATGATGCCTTGTTGACTTGTATTGGCTTACCATAGAGTTTGACCATGTTCATAATCTTAATGGCATAGTTAGCATCTTCCTCACTCAAGAATTCAACAAAGCCAAGCCTTGGTGCTGGCCGGTGACTCTGTCCTTTGGCATGTGGGTACTGACCACTGGCCCTGCCTGGAGAAAGTTCCCACAGTAGTGGTTCACTAACCTTCTCATCTAGCCCCCCACATACACAGTGGCATCCTGGTTCCATTCGGAGATTGGACCAGCAGCCGTACTGAAAAAGATCCTGCCATCTCTAAGCTCCAGCTCTGCCCAAGAGTTATCTTTTTGAATGGATGTTCCACTATTTTGGTAGAATCTTTACTTATTGTATAAATTTTTTTTGTGCGTGTGTTTGTTTTAGATCAATTGGGCCAGTGTAGATTATGTTTTGAATCTAATTGTCGTCTTTAAAACATAGATTATGCTTAACATCTGTTCAGATTTTTTATAGGTAGCATAGTATAATAAAAAACCCCATTAATTCATTAAACCAATATATATGATGCATCTAATAAATGCTGGCCAGCTGTGCAGGTAAAGAGTAAGTATGTGTTTTGCATGCACATTGTCCCTCCCCCCAGAACAAAAGACATTCTATTTTTATAACTTACATCTGGTGGGGAGACAAATGTTAATCTAAGAATCATGTAACTATAAGAATAGTTATGACTGACATATGAACATGGTACTGAGAGAACATGGAATCTGTCTCCTCAGAGAGGTCAAGGAAGACTTCCCAGGAGGCAGTGGCACCTGAGCAGAGAGCCAAAGGATGGGCAGGAGAAAACACCAGCAGGGAGTTAGGATGTGAAGGAAAGAGAATATTTCACATGGAGGTATAGTGTGTGCAAAGGTCTTGTGTCATGAAGGAAGCATGGATTGTTTGAAGGGAAAATGTCACTGTTGCCAGAGTTGAGAAGTAAGGAGTGTGGTGAAAAATGAGGCCACTGAGCTGGGCAGGAGTGGAACAATCAGAGCCTTGTCGGCCGTGTTAAACACTTGTGTTATCCCAAATTTGCCAGAAAGAGACTTCTAAAATGTTCCAAGATCAGGCCATAGCTTCTGATCTATGAAATAGAAGGAGAAGGAGAAGAAACTCCCCTCAATGGCTAATAATTAGGGCCATAATGTTAATATTCTTAATACATAAAAATGTAATTCAGTATAGGTATATGATTCACAAGATAATCACAGAATTTATAGAAAATCAGTTTAAAGTATACCTCAGGTGGTTGGGGTTTGGCCATAGTACTAATTGGTAATGGAAGGGTAATTCAAAGTTGTATGACGACCACCCTCTCTCAATCTCATCGCTGCATCTCTGTGACCTCATGCACATCTCATTGGGAGGTAAGGTCAAATTTTAAGTTTGTGACCCTTCATGGAGACCCTTCAGGCCATGTGGCCCTCTTGGTGCCTCTGTGATAGACTCTAAATAAAAAGCAGTTGAACTGTTTCAACCAAAGAAAAATGACGTATCAGACATACATATGAATGGGAAAAATTGCTTTCAATGTAAATTGATTTTATAGAGGCCGATGAGAATTTGAAGAGCTGGATCCAGTGACTATTGCAAGAGTCCTGACGGGAGATAATGGAAGTATGTACCAGGATGATGGCAATGGAGCCAGAAAGAAACAAACAGATTATTTTAATTTTTGTTTAGTATGAAGATACAGAACGGTCATAATTTTGAACTTTATAGAATGATGTCCCATATTGGCACTAGAATAAGGTAACTGGACTGAATGTTGAGCAAAAATCGTTAAATTATACCCAGTACAGTAACTTTTTTCATCTAACAACGCTTTTTCATGTACACATATCTGGATATACTTTAAACTTTTCATTTGCCAAACAGCTATTTATATGTGTAAGTAGTCACTTAGGTATGCACATCACACATTTTGCATATGTTAAACTTTGCATATGTTAAATAATTTGCATATGTTAAACTTTCCATTTGCTAAAGAGTTATGTATTTGTACACATAGTCACTTAGTTATGCTCATCACACACATGTATTAATATTTACATTTTGTCTTTGTTCTAAGGCAGTTATTGGACAGAATCTACCAACATTTATTGAACAACTGCTGTGTGCCAAGTAATAAAGAATTTAGTTTATGATTTTTAAATTTGTACTCCCTCTATTCCTATGATATACATCACAATTCTTAAAAAGTTCAAATTATTTCAACTTAGTTTTTAGTGGCTTGGAGGCTAAGAGGAAGAATAAAAAGGAAAAAGAAATTACATTCTTTAGTTTATGAATATAGTGTAGCAAATACCCTAAGTGTTTTAATAATTCTGTTAACCTTTTAATTTTGTCTTTTGCACTGTGTGCCCAGAATAATTATCCACATATGATCCTACAGCATAAAAGAGAAAATAATGGACAAAAATAATGAAATTTCACTTTTTGCTCTGCCTACCTTTTTCTTTCAAAAAACAAAACTTCACCAAAAAGCCTTTGAAATTTCATCATGTGTTTTCTGAAAGAGGTGAAAGTTGACCTAGAAGCGCTTGACCTATAACTTGGCGGCTACTGAAAGTCTAGCCTCATAATTCAGCAGTCCTGTGACAGCTTTGCCTATAAACCTGAGTCTTCATTTCACTGACATTTTCAGGTTTAGTCTCCTTGAAAATGCTAACAAAAGTGAAGCATATAATTTCTCTGCTTAGGATAGCAACGGTGATGTTTATGGAACCATTTGCTGTCTCAGGGGTAATCTCCCGGATAATTTGGATTAACCTTCCTGGGTCTCTAGATACCACATTACCCAGGGCAGATGATCTCCAGAGTAACCTTTCCAGATCTTTAATTTTTAACCACAGCAACATGTTTTATAAAAAAAAAAAAAACAAACAAAAAAAAAAACACTTTCAACAGAAATTCAACTATCCAACAAGATTTACTTCAATTCTTTTGGTCTAAAGTAAACTTCATCCAGGCAAGAAAACAAAAGATCTGTAAATAATTCTAATTAGAAAGTGGGGCATACTGACATCTTCTTCTATTTACTTTTTTTTTTTTTTTTTACAAGACAGTTGTTATATATCAAAGGACCTCTTTTCTCATATTTGGTCAGGTTTTTAAATTGATTACCCAGAAAAGGGGGAGAAGTGCTTTTGTTAGTAGTAGAAAGAGTTTGCTTAAAAAAGTGGAGAGCTTTCCCCAAGAAAGAATTTGTCTTTTGGACTGGGAATCAGCAAGGATCTTTCATTTATGTTAATAAAAAGAAAAGTCTTGTCTTTTCTTGTCCCTTCCTTTCTTCTCTTTCTTTCCTTCCTTCCTTTTCTTTCTTGCTTGCTGGTCAGTCAAATGCTTTTCAAAGTTGAGAATCAATTCTGTAATTTTGTCCCATTCAAAACTTCCATGTCCTAATAAAACTTGCTCTTTTAAAATCAAATTTTATGTTAAGAAATAGCTTTCTAATATTATAAGGCCAGACCTTATCATTCCAGTACAAGAATACAAATTTCACAATCTCAAAACTGAAAATAGAAAAATAAAACAAACTAAAAATAAGGATTACAGGGCAGCACATGTCTATAATCCCAGTACTTGGGAAGCTGAGATGGGAGGATCACAGGTTTTCAGCTAGCCTCAGCAACTTAGCAAGACCCTCAGCAACCTAACAAGAACTTGTTTCAAAATAAAAAAATAGGATGGCAGTGTAGCTCAAAGGTAGAATGCCCCTGGGTTCAATCCCAGTACTCACAATAAAACTTAAAATTAAATTAAATTAAATTTATTTTAAAAGTAAATTAAATTAATGCTATGAGATAGTGAGTCTACGTGATTCTCTGAAGATTTTCTGGAGAATATTCATCCAAGTTGAGTCAGTTTAAATTGGTGAGCAGGGCAGGGATGGCTGAAAGAACTAATATCATGTGTCTTTAATAGTTGGACTACTTCATGGTCTTAGTCAAAAGTTGCAATGGAAGAAAGAATCACTTTGAATTCTGGCCTGTGATTCTAAAAGAGGGGTTTGTACAGACCTTTAATCAATACATATTAATTTATTTCTAAAAATGACAGTCTGAAAGTAGGTATATGAGATACTGAGTACTAGAAAGCGCTGGTTGCAATTGAAGCCCTGTGAAGTGAGTAATGTTAGTAAATTAATGCAAAGTAAAGGACTGAGGAAGTCTGTCCTTGAATATAAGATCATGATGATAATTTTCTCTATACTGCAGCTTGAGCTGGTCAAAATAAAAGATCCAATACTTTGCTGTAGGAGGAGGTATGGACACCGCATTCTTGTGTGCGTGTATGTCACTGTCTATATAATTTACATTATGATGTGAGACTATAATGCACCAACGAAATTATATTAAAAAATTACCTGGGAAGATTTTCAAATGCCACCCACTCTGGCTATTGAATACCAGGCATAGGTTTAAAAAAGAAATTCCCCTATTACCCCAACAGCCAATGTTTTTTTCTCTCTGATAAAAAATGAGCAATGATAAATTTTAAGATATGCCATATATTCTTGGAATAAATGATATATTGTCAAACATAAAAAAATACAGTTTTTATTTCTTGAGAATGTCCCTATGTCAGATGCTTTGCATGTATATAGGATTATGTGTGGGGGGGGGGGCACTGGGATTGAACCCAGGGAAGCCTACCTCTGAGCTACAACCACCAGCCCTATTTTATTTTTTATTTTGAAATAGAGTCTCACTAAGTTGCGGAGGGCTTCACTAAACTGCTGAGGCTGGCTGTGAATATATGATCCTCCTATCTCAGCCTCCCAAATACTGGAATTAGAAGCATGTGTCACTATACCCAGCTAGATATAGGCATATTAATTCTCACAACAGTATCATCTCCATTTTACTGAGGAGAAAACAGACTCAGGAGACCAAAGCACTTGCCCATACTCTGTGTTGAAATCCCACAGTGGAGGAGTTATGATTAGAACCTTATCTACGCCTGAAGTCTATGCCCTTCCCTATGTGATTTGCTTACAAAATGCTTAGACATCTTACCATTAGAAATGTAATTTAAATACTGGTAGGAGCATTTTCTTCTTTTGGACCAAGTGAAGAATGGAGAGAAGTTTTGTATTCCAAATTATAGAATAATCCCGTTCTAAAATTGGAGTGTGATACTTAAAGAAATAATCAGAATAATAAATATACAGCTTTAGTATGAAGAAGTTTTTCATGAAATATTTTTGACTTCACAACACTTAATGTTGGTATTCTTATTTCTGTTATACACTTAAACAAACAAACAAACAAAAAACAAGTATCACAGAGGTCATCGGGGCTTTTCTAGATTGACAAATAGGTCCATTTTGATCTTGAGTTTGCATCCTCTTGTTATCTCAGAGGAAAATATTTGAAATCCTTTCTTACCCCTTTGAATATAAATATATGTTGTGAGAATAAAAGCTCTAGATCAGTGCTTTAAGATTGATTTTTTTTTTTTTTATCAGACTAAAGATACTAATAAGGGCACACAGCAGGCTAGGTGAGTTACAGTAGGTTTTGTTGAGAGAAACCCACACCATTTCCTGATGTTATTATACTACCTTGGGCTTGTGTGGTCTAGAAACAGTGTCCCTGGCTTCACTCCTGCCTTCTACTTAGACAAGTAGTGTAGCCTTGCTATGCCCCAAATTTCATGGGCTTTTTGTTTTATCTCCAGTTTCTAGTGTGGAGCCTGGCACATAGCAGGAATGGGAATGACAATATTAGTGTGGAGGCAGGGACTGTTCATTCTTAGTTTCTTTCAGTTCTAAAATTTTGTAATTCAGGCATAGTAACTTTGGTTTCTTTATCCTTTCAATGAGGAAAGTCGTGTCAGTCTCTTTTACAAGATTATCATGAGAATAATTAGTGTGATATTTTGCAACATACAGAGGTCCTCCAGAAAAAAGGCCACATCTTTCCTTTCAAATAGTTTTTAATTAGTATTTTGCATTAAATGCCACAAATGTGCCAGGTGCTAGATGGAAAATATAGAAACTTTCCAGGAGGTTGTGGTTGGAACACAATTTCATGGCACTATTAGTGGTGATGAAGTTTAAAAGTTGACTGTATGCCAATACTTGAGAGCCTGGTCACATATATTATATATAGGAAAGAATCAGACTGCTATCAGTCCAGACATTACCAAAGAGAAGAATTCTCCAAAAGCCTGCTGTACGATGAGACTTGTGCACGACTTCTTATCTCTGTGGTTGGAATGGCAGCTGCCAACACGTGTACTCAAAGGATGGAAACCAGTTTACTCACTTTAGAAAAGTTGATAGTAGTATTTACATTATCACATTATTGTGGGGATTCATAATGAATGATTATAGACTAATCCAGGGAAGTTCTGTTTCCATGGCAATTATGTGCACATTAAGTATTTTCCAAGCCCGTTGAAAGATTAAATTAAGAGCTCATGCTTACTAAAATGTTCCAGCAGAACTTGGGGCATGTGATTCCAGACTCACTTCCCTTCCTAAAAGTCTTTCTGACCAAAGAAAAGAAAAAGAAAATAAGGAGGAGACTGTTTCTTTACTAGAGATGAGAAATGTGTCATTTTCAAAATCTCCTGAAAACATAGTACTTTCTTCAAGCACACATGCGGACTATTTGTAAAAGCATCAGTGTATTCCCCAGACTTGTATTAATAACATACAGTGATTCCAAATTGAAATTTATACCTTACACCATATTCCTAGATAACTTGAATAAGAAATAATGTTATGTGGAAAAAATCCAAGAGTCAGATGTTAGATAATGACTTTCTGTTATTTTTTCATTCATTCACTCATCTCCTTATTCATTTTTATATTTATTCTTTCAATCAGTACTATTAAGTTCTAAATAAATCCCAAATACTGACCAAGGATAAATAATAATGAGGATACTTATAAGGATAAAATAACAAATAATCCAAATACTGATGAGGATAAAATGATAACTAGTCTCATGTTTTTAAATTTAATTTCCTCCTTCTTAATACTTATAGCCATCAGCAAATAATCTCTGAAGGTTTATAGTGGGTTATTCTGTTATTTCTGTTAATATGTAAGATTCTCTGTATCATAAAGAAATTGATGGTCAGTTATAGCTCCTTATGAATGAAGAAAGCCTTGATACTCTAATATATGTATAATAGGTGCAAATAAGCTCAAATTAAGAAAGAAACAATAAGATACTAATACAAAAGCATGGTTCTTGCTAGTGACTCTCTCCATTACAAACAGAAGAATCTTTTATGATAAAAACAAGAGCTGTATGACTGTAGTACTGATTCTTCTCAAGTATTTAAAAGTGTGAACCATGAGTGTTTCCTAGACTGATCCTTTAGGACATCTCTCTTTAGGGAGGACTATTTCAGTTGATAACTGGCTTTTTATAAATTCTTTTTTACTCCATATTTGAAAAGGACTAGGACTTCACACATGGTGTGACACAGGGACTTATAATGTCAATAGAATTAGGTCTTTCTTTCACCTTTCTTAGATCTGCTTTTCTTGTATTGGCTTTATTTTGAGCAAGATCTCCCTTCATTGTGATAAAATAGCATCAGTAGTTATGTTCTTTTTTTGCAGCAATTCAAGTGGAAGGACACACCTTTGCCCAATAGTTTCAACCAAAATATAAAAAGTGAGTTTTTAAAAAGAAACGTTGGTTGGTTTGCTTTGTGTTGCATGCCTTTCCATGGAGCTCTTTTAGTGTCTGTCTCACTCAAACCACATGAGGTAAGAAGGAGGAAAGGGAAAATCAGACTTCTGTTACTGAAAAGAGAGGGCCTGAATACAAGTGCCCATTACATTGCTTTTAGAAATGTCTAGTATCTAGGGAAGCCCTGTTTGTCCTCTATTTCATGTCATAGCTAAAGACATTATGTTTGGGTGCCTCTCTTTTACCCTAAGTACACATTTTTCTCTATCTTACATATTTGGGTTTGCTTATTAGTCTCTTTATAAGATAAGACCGTGTTTTATAACCAGAGATTTTTTAGACTATGAAACCCTTAAGTAGAAAATGCTTCCATTTATAGCAGAAATATTGCTCTGTGCTGTTTGGCCATATGGCCTGCCTCGGCGTGAAAACATGTATTATTACATCATCAAAATTCCCCGGTATAGATATAACATCAACTTTTATAGAGCAGGACACATATTTTGTGTCCTTTTCACAAGGAATTTTTAATACTGGTATCTCCTCAAAGCAAAAGCAGCATGAAGCTGTATAAATTATGTTAGAAATCATTTTATGTTTGAAAATTAAACTTTGCATCCAATGATGGTTATACTTAACCTCATGGATTTCTGAGTATTCAAAGATGGTTAACATCTGCCAATGGGCTCATAAAGGACTCTATACATCACACAATCAGAACAGGATGAAATCTTTAAACATAACTTTCCATGAGGATGCAAGATCAGCAAACTCCATAAAAGAATATATATGCAGAATTATTCAATGAAGTTTTATTATGTTTCTGATTACACATCAGTAATTTTTTTCTGCATGAATTTTTGCATTCCTAAAGACTAAAACTTAGCCTGGTGTATTGGCACATGCTTGTAATCCCAGTACTTGGGAGGCTGAAACTAGAGGATTGGTGTTTGTAGCCAGTCTCAGCTACTTAGTGAGGCCCTCTGCAACTTAGTGAGACCCTGTTTCAAAATAAAGAATAAGAAAAATAGGACTGGGGTGTAGCTCGTAGGTAGAATGCCCCTGGGTTCAATCTCCAGTACCACAGGAAAAAAAAAAAGACTAAAACTTTTTAAACTTGTTATATTAGACAAGATCCAAGTAAGTCATAATTTAATTTTAACTTATAAACTCTTGTTTGGGTTGATAGAAACTATTTGGAGGTGATAGAACTTGATTCCTAGTACATTAGAAAAACATAAACATAACAGAAGAAAAGATCAGGAAGATTTAAGTAGAACATTCTGGACACACAAGCACCCCAAAATAATTACAGTAAAATATAATTAAAATATTAGCTTCTTAGAGTGGTATTGAATACCATACTGAAATAAAATATAATGTATCAGAAACATTTATATATCCCAAATTTGTAGAACTATTAAGGAGTGTAATAAGTCTTGGATGCAGAAAGTAGGAACCTCAGAAAGTTTATTTTTTAATTAACCAGAAGATCTATTCTTTGCGAATGGGTGGGTGGGAAAGAATCTATTTTCCTCCCTTGACTCTCACATAGATTTGGCCCCTTAATCTCTTCAGTGTGAAAAATTGTCCTTCACTTATATCAATTAAAAAGCTCTGCTTTGAAGGAATCTAGGTAGCCTTGCTACATAAACTCCCTGAAAGACATAATTCCATAAGACAAATTCCATAAGACTGGTTGGAACTTTGATGAATGAGAATTCTGACTTAACAAAAAGCACAAGATAACACCTTCACAAGGAAACTCTGAGTTTCAAAGTCTGAATCTAGGAATCTTACATTGGATTCTCTTACAAGGACAACTTTGTGGTCAGATTTCTGCTCAAGTTCTTGGAATGATCTCCATTTTCTTCTTCAATGGAATGAGTTTTAGGAAGTAATTGCTAATGCTCATTGCTATAAAGAGTAATCATGGGATATTATTTTTTCTAGTTTCCCTCTTTTTTTGCTTGCTTTATTTAAAAAATTATATACTTTAATTGGTGCATTGCAAACATAAATTATAATGAGCTTCAGAAGGATAGAGAAATATATGCATTCAGTACCTGGTGTGTTTCCCTTCCAGATCCCACCCTACTCCTTCCCCCTCCTGTACAGACTATTGTGATTGGTATTGGTAACTTTATATATGTACTTAACACTCTTTGAACTATTTCCTCTATCAAGTCTCCCCCATCCCCTCCTTTTCATTCTCCCCAAATCCCCTTCCACTATTCCATTGGTATCCCTCCTCATTTATCTGAAGTTCCTTTTCTTCCCCAATTTTTCTCTAGCTTTCATATATAAGAGAAAACATACAAATCTTCACTTTCTGAGAATGGCTAGTCTCAGCATAATATTCTCTAATTCCACCCATTTTCCTGCAAATGACAGAATTTTTTTCTTTTTTATGGTTGAGTAAAATTCCATTGTGTGTATAAACCGTGGTTTTATGATCCATTCATCTGTTGATGGACACCTAGGCTGGTTCCATAACTTGGTTATTGTGACTAGTGCTGATATAATCGTGTATACATATGTATCACTAAAATATTATCTTTGATTTATTTTTATACAATTTATGCCTTTAAAAATTTTTTAATGCTAGATG
>PVLC010006904.1:20791-41892 GCA_004027655.1 Graphiurus murinus
AAAAAAAAAAAAAAAAAAAAAAAAAAAAAAAAAATTTTTAATGCTAGAGACATTTTGAGGTCTTGACTATGCACCATTCTAACAAAAAATGCAGTACTGATGTGTGATGAACATACATTTTATTATTGCATCTATAATAATAGTGACCATTTGCACCATTTTTAAGACATGTGCTAGTTATTTTAAACTTTGTAACAAACCCATGTGCTAGTTACTTTAACCTTTGTAACAAACCCAGATGTGTTGAAATAGTTCTATCCTCATTCTACAGGTTAGATAACTGAGCTTAGATTTAAGTGACTTTCTCAAGATTGCCTGACTGACAAATGTTAGCATAAGCCTTCAAATTCAGATCTGCTTTGCTCCAAAGTCCTTAAATTTTTTTCTTATTAACAATAATTCATGCACACAGTAAAATTTCAAAATGTAGAAAGATACAAAATAAAAGACAAAATTTCCTCTTCCTTACTCTTCTGTTCCTAGAGTTTGTTCAGATGAATGCATACACACATACGTACACACACATATTTGATCTTCTGTAGTAATGACTCCTAATTTGTAAACAATATTTTAATTTATATAAGGTAAACTCCACTCTTTTTGGTGTTTTGTGATTGAAAGTTTTTATATTTATTTTATTATAAATGTAGTTTTTAAAAAAGTAACCAACTCGATTGTTTTAGAGCTGTTTTGGATTTATAGAAAACTGAGCAGAAAGTACAAAGTTCTCAAATACTTGTTTTCTCCCTCTGCCCTTGAGGTCAGTTTCCTATTATTAACATACTGCACTAGTGTGGTATCTTTTGTGGCACGCTTGCTGCCTCAGTTTCTCTTTTCTCTGCTGGCCGATCTGGGAGCTGAACACAGAACAAAGACAGGACAAGACAGACAATGGCGCCACACACACACACACACACACACACACACACACACACAGACCTTGCAAGGGGAACAATGTTCAACTTTATTAATCGAGATAGGGTTTTTATATGCTTAGCAGAACAAAGATGACCCCGATTACATGGGAAACAGTCATTATCTCAAAAATCCTCAAGGCTAGGTGGAGACAATCAGGCCCTAGAGAAGCATCTATTATTCCTTCGAAGTTACTTTTTACTTCCTCTGATGGCCTTCAGCCTGCTACCCCCTTACTGGGAGAAGCAGGCAACATAGACCACAAACTTTCACACTGTTTTCTCAGGAGTTACAAAATTATCTCCAAGGTTGTATATGCACAATGGGCACATACAGAAACTGGCTGGGCTTTAATCACTCAAATAACCTTGACAGTATGCAGTCATCTTAGCTTCCTGAGTCCTCTGAATTTAGCAAAGTTTTCTTTGCTTCCCACAATCTTTGTTAAATTAATAAGCCAATGCTGATACATTATTAGTAATAAAAGTCCAAAGTTCACATTAAATTTCACTCTTTGTGTTGTACATTTTGTAGTTTTGATAAACATATAATAGCATATATCCACAATCATAGTATTATACAGAATAGTTAGTTTTACTCTCCTAAAACCCTACTGTGGTCTACTTGTTCATCTTTTCCATCCTCCTTGAACCCTTGATGACTGCTGATCTTCTCGTTTTCTCTATAGTTTTGTCTTTCTAGAGGGTTATATAGTTGAAATAATTCAGTATTGTACTTAAAAGAAAAGGCTAGCATGTTATATGCTGCACAGGACATCTAGGATTAAACCTTTTCAGATTTTCAGGCTGTCTTCTTCCAGTTAGCAGTATAATGTAAAGTTCCTTAATATCCTTTCAGGCCTTGCTGGCCTATTGCCTTTTAGTGCTGACAATGTTCTGTTATCTGCATGTGTCAGCTTGCCTATTCATTCACCAATTGAAGGACATCTTGGTTGCTTCCAAGTTTTAGCAGTTATGAATAATTTAATGATTTGTGTGTAGCTTTTGGGTAGACATACGTTTTTAACTCATTTGGGTATGTGATTACTAGATTGTATGGGTGGGTTGGTCAACATTCTCACTGCTGTAATTCAAGATGACTGATCACACAATTTAGAGGAAGGAAGATTTTATTATGCTCACAGTTTCTTGGAAATTCCAGGTTTAGTGCATGTGAGGCTGAGTCTATAGGTCTCAAGACAGAGAGAGGAAAAGGGCAAGGCTCTGCTCTCACATCTTGGAAGCCAGAAGCAAGAGAATTAGCAGGAAGAGGAGAAAGGATATATAATCCCCAAAGCTACACCCCCAGGGACCCTTCCTTGGCAGCGGCTTCCAACATTGCTACCTTGATCCCATGAGGGCTGGGGAGGAGAGGGGACATTCGAAATCTAAACCGTTACATATGGTAAGAGTATATTTCATGTTGTAAGAAACTACTGAGCTGTCTTTCAAAGTGGCTGTAGCATTTTTCATTCCTAGAAGCAATGAATGAGTTTCTGCTGCTCTACATTCTTGCCAGCATTTGGTGTTGTCAGTGTTTTGAATTTTAACCATTTTAGTGGGTATGCAGTGATATCTTGTTGTTTTAATATGCAACATCTTGATGACATATGTGAAATTTTTCATATACTTATTTGCTATCTGTTACATCTTCTTTAGTATGGTGTCTTTTAAAATCTTTGCCTATTTTTAAATTGGGTTTGATTTCTTATTGTTGAGTTTTAAGAGTTCTTTGTATATTTTGGATATCAGTCTTTTATCCAATGTGTTTTGAAAAGATTTTCTTCTGGTCTATGACTTAATATTTGAAAAGTGTCTTTTGTAAAGTAGAAGTTTTTTTAAAATTTTGAAACAAGGTCTTGCTAAATTGCTGAAGGTCTCACTCAGTTGCTGAGACTGGCCTTGAACTTGTGAGCCTCCTGTTTCTGACTCCCAAGCACTGGGATTACAAGGGTGTGCCACCATGCCAAGTTTTAAATTTTAATGAAGTACATTTTATTAGTTTTTTCTTTCATGAATCATGGTTTTAGTCTTGTATCTAAAATATCACTACCAAACCCAAAGTTACTTAGATTTTCTTGTGTTATCTTCTAGTTATTTTATAGTTTTGCATTTTAACTTGTCTCTAATACATTTTGATTAAGTTTTTGAAATGCATAAAGTCTGTGTCTAGATACATTTCTTTTTCATGCAAATATCCCACTGTACTTAGAACCACCTGTTGAAAATGTTTCATATCTCCATTGAATTACCTTTGCTTCTTTGTCAAAGATCAGTGCCTGTATTCTAGCGAGTCTATTCTGTTCCATCGATCTGTTTATCTAGTCTTTGCCAGCACAATCTGGTCTTTTTTCATACTTACATCGGTGCATTGTAATTATACATCCTAGTGAGGTTCAAAGTGATTCAAACATACAGGTGTGTAGTCTGTACACATCAGAGAGATGGGCAGTGACATCTTCACACATGGACATAGCGTATTTGAACTGTTTCTTTCATCAGTGCTCCTTTACCCCTCCCCAGCTTCCTCCCCCAGTTCCTTTCCCCTTGACAATCGTTTTTTATAATAATTCTTGAAGTCAGATGTCAGTTCTCTGACTTTGTTCTTCTTCAGTATTATTTTGGCTACTTTTGCTTTTCACATAAACTTTATACTCAGTTTGCTGATGCCTGCAAAATAACTCTGGGACTTATATTGCATTAAATCTACAGATCAATTTGGGAAAAGTTGACATCTTAACATTAAGCTTTCATATCCATGAATATGTAACAGCTCTCCACTTGTTTAAATTCTTCTATTTATTTCATCAGTGTTTTGTAGTTTTCCTCCTATATATCTAATTGATATTTTATTAAATATATATCTAATTATTTAAGGTTTTGGGTGATAACACAAATGGTGTTTTATTTAATTTCAAGTCCTAATTGTTAAAAAAAATTTCCTGGTATCTAGGAACATAATTGAGTTTTGTATATTGACCTTATATACTGCAACCTTGCTATGGTTCATTTATTTTTATTGCTGATTAGTAGACCACTGTATGGATAGAATTTCATGAAAGTCCTTCCAGTGTAGTGACACACGGGTTGATTGCTATCCTGTCAGTTATGAATAAAACTACTATAAATAGCACGTATAGGTTTTTATTTCAATATACATCTTTATTCCTTTTAAGTAAATACTTAGGAGCGGGACTACTGGGATATGTGTACACATTTGACTTTACAAGCAAGTGCTGAACTATTTCCAAAGTGGTTATTGAATTTTAGATTCCTACTAGCAATCGTTTCAATTGAATTCAGCATTTTATTAAACTTTACAAGGCAGTCTATGAAGACTGCAAAACAAAGTTAAAACAACAACAACAACAACAACAACAAACAAACAAACAAAACAACAGTGCATTGACTTCTGTTCCTGCATGTGGCTCTTTTGGTTGTGGGGCTAGAAGTGGCACCAGTGGGGTGTGTCCCCAAGACCAGCCTGCTCTGCTTTATTTGCTGACCTGAGGAGATTTCAGCAGCTACTTGATGACTATAGTGGACAGTTAATAATCATAGAATGGATTTCACTTGCTCTTTTGCATTGCTTTCAAAACTTGGACACGACTTTATGACAATATAGATTAAAAACCATATATACTGCTATGATTAAGAACATTCCATATATTTCAGTACTCATATATTTAGAAATCCTCTTTCCTGTTCACCTTCTCTTTCTATTCTTGTCTCAAAAGCAGTGTATGCACACTGAAGAAATGTAGAAGATATTGAGATCACAATAGAATCAGAGGACAGAGGATATAATTTAACTAGTATTAATTCTTATATAGTAAGTAATAATTAGCTATCTACAATTGATATCTATGCCTACTTTAGACTCCACAATAATAATTTCTGATACTCCACAATAATAATTTTTTGTACTCACACATTCCCTCCTTTTTTGTTTTGATCTTTATCACTTATTTAAAATATTACACCATATTTTTTCTTTGATTTCAAAGTTTTGCAAAAGGCCCTTGGCCAAAACCAATAATATTCTGATTTAACCTGATTTGATCTGACTATTTGAATTAGTTTAAATACTGAAAATAGAAACTTATGAAAATAATTTGTGCCAGAGTTAATATAAATTATTTTGTTTCAGAAAATTGAGTGATTGATTGAAAATGGATTTGTATGATGATTAATTTATAATTTTATGCATAATTTTCTCTTCTTTGGAACATTGTTAAATTAATTTATGGAGGTCTTGTTCAAGTTAAGCCTATTTTGTGTGTGTGTGTGTGTGTGTGTGTGTGTAAGTGGACAAGGTCAATTTTTCAAGTTTTCTGTGGCATTGAACTGAACATAAATTGTATCTCAGGTGCATTGGATGGAGACTGCTATGATGAAGAGTAATTAATTCATGCAGTACATTTTTACTGACTACTTTGGTGCATCAAATACAATGCTAGGTTCTGAGGATCCAGAAGGGACATTTTATTTGTTACCTTCAAGGAGCTTATAATGGGTTATAAGCCCTTTTCTTTTCTAGCACAGATATCTAGGTATTCAAGAGAGACATCTGTGGATCTTTTAACGAAGTGCTTGGCCTTGTACCAAGAGATTCTCATTTAGGATGTCTGCATGGACCAAGGGATTCTGCTGCATAGACCAGGTTTAAGAATTCCCATTCTACAGATTTATTGACTTTGGTGCCTATGTTCATGAAAGAGATTGGCTCTAATTTTTGTTTTCTTAAAGTGTTCAGGTTTGGTGCAAGGTCCTATTGGTCCCTGCTTGGCTTCCTGTCTTCCCTTACTCTGTTCCCCACTGAGTCTGTCTCTTGATGCCTCTTGATGATCTTTGTTACTATTACAGTAGGAGGAGAAATGGTAGGGCTTTTTCTAATGTTTTGATTAAACTGGAGTCTTAGGCAGCTGCTGGGAACCTAGGTCTTGGGTGTGATCTTCACAAATATTTTGCTGCTTCTATACATAAGATACAGAACCTAATATTTTCCCCAACCCAGGGGTGCAGCTCAGGCCTCAGCTTCAGTGAGTTTCTTGCTTTCAGGATACTGTTTTAATGCACTTTCCTTTAAAGTTTAAAGTTTTTATTCCGAAAGTTAATGAGCGACATGGGTCTAGGTGGCGTTTGGGCAGTGGCTATTGTTCCCCTCCTCAAAGATCACCATGGAGAAATATTTCCTCAGATATTCCTAATCTTTTGTGCAAGCATTTGGCAGTATTTATGGAGGAAACACAGGCCTGAAGGTGCAAATCCTTCTTAGGTCTGTTTCCTCAGGAGCTTTCCATCTATTCTAGCCCATACTCAGCCTTCAGGAATTTGTTAATTTTTAGTTTAACATTCTTACTGGCTGCTGTGGAGTGAATTGTGCCCACTCCAAATTCTCAAGATTTAAGGCTCCAGTGCCTAATGTGATGGTATTTGGATTGGGACCTTTGGGAGATAATTAGGTTCGGATGAAATCATGAGAATGGGGCCTCCATGATGGGATTGATTGGTGTTTTTCTAAAAAGTGACACCAGAGAGCTTGCTCTGTCTCTGCCTTGTGAGAATACAGCAAAAATGAAGCCACTTGTAAGCCTCAAAGAGCGTCCTCACCAGAACCTGGCCAGGCTGACACCCTGAACTTGGACTTCCAGCCTCCCGAATAGTGGGAAGAGTAATTTCTGTTGTTTAAGCCTCCCCACATATGGTATTTTGTTATGGCAGGTAAGCTAACTAATACACTGGGTTATACAATGTTTGGTGACATTTACTCCAGCTAAGCAAATGCTCAAGTCCCATTCCTCTCTGTAGGTTTCAATCTCCTTCTCTCGATTTGGGGTTAGTAGTTTGCCCTGTGACTTTAGTTCTGTAATAGATCTGAGAGAAATAATTAATTTTAATTTGTCTAGATTTTTCCTTGTTCTAAGTGTCGGAGTGATGTTCTATCTATATTTTTATTCTCTGAGCTGGACTGTTAAGGCTAATTAATGACCTCTTAGCTATGGTTCTCTAACCCACTTTAGCAACAGGCCATCACTAGAAATTTATATCAGATACAGAATTCAGAAGGAAAGCATTTTTTCACAGATCTTTTATAGGGCAATCCATAACCGAAAGACAAATAGAAATTAAGTTGGCTTTCTTTCCACTTTTCAAGCATACAAACCACAAACACGTTTTCTGAACAAGGACATATTGTCTGTTCCATGGTTTGTATAATGCCACCAGATGTCTGTAAGTGAGACTCTCCAGGAATACCTGTAATACACAAAACATAAAGTAGCCCTGTGATGGATAAGCCGCCGAGGCCACCTTTTCAGGCAGGACTTGCTGGGGGGAGCAAGTGCCTTGGAGGAAGCATCCAGGAGGCAGCCACTGCTGAGGCCCTGGCGGCTTTGCCTGACCTGGCTGGGCGTCGCCTCCATCACTCCTCCCTTCACTCAGGGCATCTGTTCCTTGACCGCCCCCATTCCTGCCTTCGTGCTTTCTCTTCACTGCTCTTAACTAGTGTTACAGTTAGGTATAAAATGTTTCCTAAAGAGCTCATTTATTAATATTTAGGGTTGATGTCAGTGAGTCTTGAGGGTTGTAATCCCAGCAGTGGATAACTCCACTGTAATGGATTTGCCTGCGTGGTACCGGGTGAGCCCGCAGCGTGTGGCTGACACAGGTGTCCTGGGCTCCAGCCTTGGAGATTAGATATATGGTTCCTCCTCTCCCTGCTCTCCTTCTCGCTTCTGGCCTTGCTGATGTGAGCACAGCCCATGTACTCTCCTTTTCTCCTTTTCCTGTTGCCATGCCCTGAGATCTGTGGTTCCTGGCCTCACATGGACTGAACTTGAAACCGTAAGAAAATAAATCTTCTTTCCTCTAAGTTATATAGTCAATCTTTAGATTATATCTGCAAGAATGCTGATGGGTACAACTAGAATACTTTACCATACCATTGACTGGTCAGTTTTACCTTTCAGTTAAAATAAAACCTTTTCTTAAAGACCCTCCTGGATCATCCTCCCCCAAATAGTTTTCTGCTATTATTTATTTATTTATTTATTTATTTATTTATTTTTGTACTGGGGATTGAACCCAGGGGCATTCTACTTGTGAGCTACATCTCCAGACATTTTTATTTTTATTTTTGAAACAGGGTCTCACTGGGATTACAGGCACATGCCACCATGCCTGGTTTAGTTTCCCATCTTTTAATAATATTTTTCTTTTCTTTTTTTTTTTTTTTGTGGTACTAGGGATTAAACCCAGGGGCATTCTACCTCTGACCTATACCCCTAGCCCTATTTTTTAATTTTTATTTTGAAACAGGGTCTCACTGAGTTGCAGAAGGCCTCACTAAGTAGCTGAGGGCTGGCCATGAACCTGCAATCCTCCTGTCTCAGCCTCCCAAGTACTAAGATTACAAGTGTGGACCACTATGCCTGGTCTTTACAATATTGTTCTTATACCTCTTTTTATTATTTGAAATTACCTTATTGGAAAGAAGAACAAAATTATGTCAGTTGCAGGAAAATAACCTAGAGAACATTATGTTAACTGAGATTAGCCAGTCATAGAAAGTGAAGGATCATATGTTTTCTCTCATATGCCGAAGCTAGGGAGTAACTGGGATACCAGAGGTACGCCTGATACCAGAGGGACTCCTAATAAGCTCGGGAGGAGAAATCTCAGTGGAGCCAGGGAGGTGGTCTAGGGGAAGGGGAGGGGGAAGAGTGAGGATCAATGAAGAAATTACTACCATTGGCTTGGCTTTGTGTACATATGTGAAAATATCAATGTCAACCTCAGTACTATGTATGGGGAAGGAGGTGCACCAAGTGCTGTGTGCATGTATGTATGTCACTGTCAACATGATTTATATACTATGATGTGAGACTATAATGCACCAATAAAAATATATTAAAAATAAAAAATAAATGACCTCATTGGTTATTTGCTTATTAGCTATCTCATTCTAGTAGAAGGTAAGCTATAGGAGGTCTTATCCTTTATCTTCTTCAATGTCTGTGTCCTACTCCTAGAATAATATAGTTCCTGGTTTTGTAAATATTTATTGTGTAAGTTTTTTGGTTGACTTTGTTGGTTCTTCTAAGTATAGTATGTCATCTGCAAAAAGGGATAGTTTTAGTTCATCTTTTCCTATTTGTACATCTTTGATTTCTTTCTCTTGCCTTATTGCTCTGGCTAGAGTTTTAAGTACTATATTGAACAGAAGTGTTGATAATGGACATCCTTATCTTGCTCCTGTTTTTAGTGCGAACTCTTGCAGTTTTCACCCATTTAATATGATGTTGGCTGTGGGCCAATTGTATATTGCCTTTATGATGTTGAGGTATGTTCCTTCTATTCCAATTCTCAGCATTGCTTTTAGCATGAATAGGTGTTGAATTTTATCAAATGCTTTTTCAGTGTCTATTGAAATGATCATGTGATTTTTGTCTTTGATTCTATTTATGTGGTGAATTATATGGATTGTTTTCCATATGTTGAACCAGCTTTGCATCCCTGGGATGAGCCCAACTTGGTCATGGTGTATAATTTTCTTCATGTGGTTTTGAATGCACATTGCTAGTATTTTGTTTAGCAGTTTTGTGTCTAAGCTCATCAGTAATATAGGCCTATAGTTTTCTTTTCTTGAGCTGTCTTTATTTGGCTTTGGTATTAATGTGATGTTGGCTTCATAAAATGTGTTTGGGAGAGTCCCATTTCTTTCTATTTCATGGAATAGATTGGGGAGTATTGGGATTAGCTCTTCTATAAAGATTTTATAAAATTTACTTGGAAGACCACCTGGTCTTGGGCTTTTGTTTGAAGGTAAACTCTTTATTGCTGCTTCTATATCTTTAATTGCTATTGGTCAGTTTAAGTTTTCTATATCTTCTTGACTCAATTCAGCAAAGTGTCTGGATACAAAATCAGTCTTAAAAAATCAGAAGCTTTCCTGTATGTCAATCATAAATCTAATGAAAAAGAAATCCAGAAATCAATTCCACTCACAATAGCACCCTAAAAAATAAAATACTTCTGATTAAGCTGGGCGTGGTGGCGCACGCTTGTAATCCCAGCATTTGGGAGGCTGAGTCCGGAGGATCCGGGTTCGCGGCCAGCTTCAGCTACCTAGTGAGGCACTCCGCAACCTAGTGAGACCCGGTTTCAAAATAAAGAATAAAAAATAGGGCTGGGGGTATAGCTCGGAGGTAGAATGCCCCTGAGCTCAATCCCCAGTACCGCAAAAAAAAAAAAAAACAAAAAAACAAAAAAAAACTTCAGAATAAACTTAACCAAGGAGGTAAAAGACCTCTGTAAGGAAAACTATAAAAAGTTGAAAAAAGAAATTGATGAAGACCTTAGAAGATGGAAGGATCTCCCATGCTCTTGGATAGGCAGAATAAATATCATCAAAATGGCCATTCTTCCAAAAGTGATCTATAGATTCAATGCGATACCCATTAAATTACCAAGGTCACTCCTTACAGACAAAGAAAAATCAGTCCTTAAATTCATTTGGAACAACAAAAAGTCTATAATATCCAAAGTAGTTCTTAGCAACAAGAACTATGCAGGAGGCATCACAATACTTGCAAAGCCACAGTAATAAAAGCAGCATGGTGTTGGCACAAAAACAGACACATAGACCAATGGGACAGAATAGAAGACTCAGAAACAAACAAACACACTTAAAATCAATTGATTTTTGACAAAGGAGCCAAAAACATACACTGGAAAAAAGATAGCCTCTTCAACAAATGGTGTTGGCAAAACTGGTTAACCATATACAGGAAAATGGAAATAAACCCCACTTTCTCACCCTGCACAAGAGTCAACTCAAGGTGGATCAAAGACCTGGAAGTTAGGCCAAAGACCTTGCAGCTACTTGAAAAGGGCATAGGCCGAACACTTGAACACATAGGCACAGGTAAAAACTTTCTCAACAAGACCCCCAAAGCACAAGCAACTCAAAGGAAGATCAATACATGGGATTGCATTAAATTGAAGAGCTTCTGTGCAGCAAAGGAAACTATCAAGAACCTCAACAGAGAGCCCACAGAGTGGGAGAAAATTTTTGCCAGCTATTCTTCTGATAGAGGACTAATATCTAGGATATACAGAGAACTCAAGAAACTCACAGCTAAGAAAACAAATAACCCAATAAAAAATGGGCAAAGGATCTAAATAGACACTTCACAAAAGAAGAAATACAAATGGCCAATAAATGTATGAGGAAATGTTCCACATCATTAGCAACCAGAGAGATGCAAATCAAAACTACCTTGAGATTTCACCTAACCCCAATTAGAATGACAATCATAAAAAACACGAACAACAACACCTGCTGGCGAGGGTGTGGAGAAGTGGGAACCCTAATACATTGTTGGTGGGATTGCAAACTTGTGCAACCACTGTGGAAAACAGTATGGAGGATCCTCAGATAAATGGGAATGAACCTACCGTAAAATCCAGCAATACCACTTCTGGATATCTACCCAAAAGAATAGAAACCAAACTATCAGACCAATGCATGCATATCTATGTTTATAGCTGCACAATTCACAATTGCCAAACTATGGAACCAGATGAATGAATTATAAAACCATGGGATATGTACACAATGCAATTTTACTCAGCCATAAAGAAGGACATAATCATGTCATTTGCAGGAAAAAGGATGGAACTGGAAAACATTATATTAAATGAGATTAGTCAGTCACAAAAAGTAAAAAATCATATACTCTCCCTAATATGCAGGAGCTAGAGAGAAAGTGGGACATAAGAGGGACTCTAGATGAAGAAGTAGAAACCTTAGATGAACAAAGAAGGTGACTTAACTGAAGGTGAAGGGGGGGAGGAAACACCCTAATGCACATGATGTACTTTCACAAACATATCAAAGTCAATCACTAAACTGAACTTGAGAAGGAGGGTGGGGGAGGGAGTGGGGCAGGTATTGGGGAAGAGTTAATGAGAGATGTGTGCATGTATGCCTCGATCAGCTGGTACCTAACAAAGATGTATGATTATAATGCACCAATAAAAAAAAGAGAAATTATGAATATTTGAGGACATAGATGTGTCTACCCTAACTTGGATATTATACAATATATACATGTATCAAAAATTACATAGTATATAATACTTAAGTATAAATATATATAATTTTATGTATTAGTTAAAAATAAAAAATATTGCAATGTGGTGAAAAAATTGGAAGAAGAAAATAAGTTGGAAACTTCATAAATCTAAGTGAAGAGCGCTTGTAGTAGGAATGAAAGGTACTGATTAATTCAGGAGATAATCCAAAAATGGAATGAGTGGATAAGTTGACCAATCAAATGTGGACAGGGGAGAAGTGGAGGTTAAAGTCAGGGTTGGGGGTTTTAAAAGTGGAAAACAACCTCACTGCGATGTATAATTACAATGCACTAATAAAAAGTTTTAAAAGAGAGAAAGAAAAAAATATTTGTTCAAATAATGAATGAATAACATGGATCTTTTAGCCAGATGTGGTGGCACATGTCTGTACTCTGAGTACTTGGGAGGCTGAGATAGGAGGGATTACAGGCGTGCACCACCACACCGAGCCACCAGCAGTCATCTGTGTGGTAAACTTTGAGACACAGTGGAAAAGGTCTCCTGCTTCATAATCTTCTGTGTTGCTGTGAACTTGTGTGACATTTTATCTTTGGGTATTTTACATTGGATTTAGTCGTGGTCTGTCCTCACCAAGCAGATATACAGATTACACAGGAGTGACCAGGGACATGAGATGAAGTGTCCAGAGAATGAGGAGAACAATGTAGAAAAAAACCAACAAAGGTGGGTGTCAATAGCAGGTGGACTGCATGAGGGTGATCCAAAGAGGAGGGGAACTTGAGTGAGAGACTATCCTTCAGAAGGAGAACTTCCACCCTTGAAAAGACTTGGAGGAAATAAAGTCTTATTTTACACAGGATCATAGATTTCAAAATTTACTGGCTTACTGTCCCCTTTTCAGAAAAAAAAAGTTACTAAGCACTCTATTAAGTTTCTACTGCCTCCTCATTTTTATTTAATGTCCTCCAATTGCACTAAGGTTACTACTGCTCCCCTGGATTGGTCCAGCATCCCCCCACACTACCCCCAGGTGGTATCGTTGACTTTGGAAATCTAGTTACTAAATTCTGTGTGCACGTGGGGATTAAGGTATAGGCAATATCTAGTTTCCAGACTGGCGTATAAAGTAGTGTGACTAGGGAACAAACTCAACCTTAGGGCTGAGCCAAGGGCTCCCATAAAGGGAACAATATTGGTCTTACATCTGGTCCTTGGGTAATTAATAAAACAAGAGGTTTTGAAAGATCATGGTATCTTTGCAGTGGTAGCGTGGTTGGCACAGTGACAAGGACTTGAGCCAGATATTTTATTTCAATTCTACTGTCTACTATCTGTCTTCCTTGGAGCAAGTTTCTTAACTCCCATGAGGCTCAGTTTCTCTATCTGTGAAAAGGAAAATAATATATATCACGGGTATTTTTGGAATGGGAAGATAATAATGGTGAATGTCAGGTCTGGGAGGGGTATCTAGTTGATGTACCATTGATCTCTCCGAGAGTAGTCCAGCGTGGTGCTTTAGCAACTGGGAAGGTTGGCTTGCTCATGCTATAGTTAAGAACTCATTACCTGTCCCTTCAGTTTTTCTGGGGTTACTGTGACCAAAGATTGTACATTAATTTTAATGATTCTCTGGTTACCAGAGATCTTCCTCACTGGACTGCCTGCTCTGTGAGTCAGGGAATGGTCTATATGTGGTCTGGCATCATAGACATCATGAAAACTTTGCTAAAGGATCCTCTCATTCTAATCAGAGACCACACATGGCATCATCATTTTCTGTTCTACATGTAACGTATAAAAACCAACCCTGCCCCTCTATAGATCTTATGTATATTTTTTGGTAAAAAGAGATTTAGGTTTCAATGACAAGTAATTCATTATACACCATAGGTGATATACACACACACACACACACACAGGACTTCGACTTCGGTCCCATCCACTGTCTGCCCCTCCTGTACATTTTGGTGAGACTGGTAGTGATAGCTTCTTATATGGAAAGTAATTATTTTATAGGATGACTGATTCTTTTATTTTTTCCATTAAATATTTCACAAACCTGGATGTTCAACAAGGAGCATTGTTTAAATTATAATGATGAACTGACATAAATATTTAAACCCATGAAGCCATGATATGAGATAAACTGATAAGCCACCTATCACCTTGTAGAGTTCTCTTATGGCTAAAAAATGTATTATATATAATATGTATTATATTTTATACACACAGCATTTCACCCCATACCAATTCATCATCTCATAAATCCAATCATTAAGAGAAAAATCACATATTTAATAAATCTAAGACCTAATTGTGGTGGGCTGTAGGTAGAAATCTGTAGACCTAGTGTCACAGTATGGAAAAGGAAGGCTGTAATAGGAGCAGCCAAAAATTCCATCAGTGCTGAGATGGCTTCTTGCTAGCCACCCAAGTTAAAGACAAGGTGACTGTCACTCTGGTGTCGTCCAGCCTGAAGAATGCTCCTGAAATGTCTAACCTTCAGGGCCCCTCCTTGACAAAGTGGCGGGGGCTGGGGGGCAGAGAGAGCTGCCTCTACTCCTTGGTGCCTTTGATCTTGGTGTATATATTCCCACTCTACTCGCCTGCTGTTTGAGTAGCAGACTCTAAAGGAATCAGTGTTAGAGTTGAGTTGGAAATTGCCAGACTTGTGGGGTGGCCTAGCTCCCTATTATCACATGCTTTTCCTTTTTTCTGTCTTTGCATAAATAAGTCAATGTCAAACATTTCTTTTCTTTTTTACAAGAAGACTTATCTTCCTTTATTTTGTTACTTAAATTTCTCTCAAATGTACTTTCAGTCAAGTTCATTTTACAAGTTTTTTTTGTCTTATTTTTTGTTTTGAGGGAGAACCAAAAGGTAATAGGCTATTTAATTTTAAGTCAGACAACCTTAATATCATATCAAAGTGTAAAGTCGAGTTTGGCAGTCTTCTAGAAGAGATGTGCTGAGTCTATATTTTGCTAACTTCACATTTTGTGGCAGCAATACTCCTTCAACAAATAAAACCCCCAAATGTAAACAAACAATATTCTCCCTGCAAATCTCCAGGGATTAGAACTTTAATATCATTTAAGCACCAGAAGAATTGAAGTGAGATTGTATCATGGATAATATTTACTGAAAATACACAATGATATCTAGAAAATGAAGGCATACTTTAATGGTTTTGGGAAGGAGAGGGGTGAAGAAATAAGAAGGGGAACCAGGCAGGGTAGTATAAAGAAGCTATGGTTCAAAAGCAGTGGATAAGGATGTCACAGAAACAAGAGCACAGCTCAGAACTCACCTTCTCTGCCTCTTACTCTCTGCTTGCCATGGACCCAGCACCAAAACACAAGTTCGAGCAATTCTTACCTGTGCCAGCAATTCCACAGAACTTTAGTGCTTTTAGCAGAACCGATGGGACATTTAGAAGGACCATTCAAATTTTTCCTTTATTGCTTTGTGCATGTACCATAGCTCATCGAGCTCTAGAGGCAATTATCATCCCAGATATCTTAGATAGTTGGTCACTGAAGATAATGCCATTGATTTCCAATAATCACTGCTTGGGGATGATTAACTATTGTGCTGATTATACTGGTGACATTTTCTTGAATGGAAAGAAGAATGAAAGAATGTTCTCAATGTATATATCCATCCACTCTGTCTTTTCCTACCCCTTGTGGGAATATTATTGCTGTTGAAGAGATGAGGAATGTTATGGTTAGTATAGAATGTCCCCTGGAGAGTTCGTGTGCCAATGTTAGCTGATAAAGCCATAAGAGTTGCAATCTAATCAGTAGATAAATCCACTGTAATAGACTTACTGGGTGGTAACCTAGGCAGGTAGGTCCTGGGGGTGTGGCATTAAGGACTGCTTTTGTCTTTGAATCCCTTGCTTGTTTGCTTTCTTGATTCCTGCCTCCATGATGTGAAAGAAAAGCCCTTGCTCTCTCCCTCTCTCTGATTACCCCCAACCTCCACCATGCTCTGACCTCTGCAGACACAGCTTGACATGAATTGAACCCTGAAATTTCCAAATTTATGAGCAAATAAATCTTGCTTCCTCTAAATTGTGTGGTCAGTTCTTTTGGATTACAGCAGTGAGAACATTGACAGAGACAAGGAGGCTGAGATAAACACATCAAAAACCATACACACATATATGGAATGATTAATACCAACCTCAATAATACGTATGGAGAAAGATGAAAAGGAGGGAGAGGATGGGATCCAGAGGGAATCACACTAAGTGCTGGGTGCATGTATGTTCTTATCACTCTGAGCTTCATTATGATGCATATAATTACAATGCACCAATAAAAGTATAAAAATAAAGCAGTTAACTTTGGAAATAAAACAAAACAACTGTCTCAACTAGTTACTGGGCAAATAGCTTCTTGACTGGACAGAGAAATTGTATGCACTCTGTTAAACCAACAAGAAGATGCTCGCAGGGACAGAGGGATCCCTCTCTGTTTTTGCCTTGTTTGGCACATGACAACCAGTAGTGAAAAATTAGCAATTATTGGCATTTGTCAACTCTCAGTTTCTGTGGCAGGAAAACGGAAACGGCAGCAATCATGCCCCATTTAAGTCATGATGTCAGGCTTTTCACGGACTCACATGGACATCAGAAGAGGCTTGAAAAGGTTTACAGATGTGTAGTCAGCTACGAAGTGATGCTGCCAATGTGGCGCACGGATCAACCAACGATTAAGATATCAAAAGCGATCCCCGTAACTTGCTGACAGCTGGTTCAATTGTTTGCACCTGTTTTCCCTGCATTACACATGTGTCTGGAATGGATTATTCTGGCTTGTGCCAGCCACATTTCACCTTTCCACACGGTGACTTCCTCCAGCAGCCTCACAGCTGGCCAGACACTAGGCAGCTCTCATGGGACCCACGGAAGGAAGAAGCCCAAGTGCTTTTGAGAATGGTCCTGGGGTGTCGGGGCTGACAAGTTTTCAGTGATATGTGAGCATTGCTTGCTTCTCCCATGAGCAAGTGGGGGAGCTCTGTGACCTGACAGCCACACTTGGTGCTTGCCTGCACCATCCATGATGAGATCACCATTCCTCTGGCCATTTTGGGTCTGTTATGGAGCTAGATACGGCAGAAGTAAGTAAACCAGTGATCCATCCCTTCGTTTCTTGAGCCTTGCTATTAACCTGGATGCCTCTTTCACCCTCAGAGGCAAATCGCCTGGGAAGCTGAGGAAGTCAAGCTTCAAATATGTAGGTTTGCGTGGCTTGCCCAGGTTCTGAGAGTAGCCCTAGCAAGGGGTTCACATGGTTATATATTTTCATAAAATGTGCAAAAGTAAGATATTTTAACCACAGTGGGTTGAGACTGTTGTTTATTTCCACAGGGATTTCTCCTCTGACATACTTCCCATCATGTGATGTGGTGTTGGGGTAGTTGTGGGTACTTTTAGTGTCCGGTTAAGGGGAAGCTGAGTTGGGGACACATTTAGTTTGGGTTTAGTGGGATATTTTTATGTGGTTTGCAGTCACTTCTGTGTATATTTATTTCTGGCTTCCAGGAATATTTTTACTATTATTTATGCCTAATTTTGAATTTATAATTCTATATTCTTTTTCTGAAGGAGGAGTCCTCAAATTGAAGAAGTTTCAGAACCCAGACCATCTGATCTTTTCTGCTTGCTTCCTATATTTAGTCACCAAGTCATGTCACGTCCATCTAGGGTATTAACTGGCTCTCTGAAAAACAAAAACCCTGATTTATAGTGTTTGCTAATTTCTGTGACTAATTTCCAATGCTGATTCTAAGCTACCAGTGATTTAACAACCAGCTCACAAATTTTCAAATATATAACATCTGACCCTTGCAAGCTATGTCAGGCTGGTTCCAGTATGCCACCTTAAAATAGTCCCACAAGCTGCCTCTGTTGTCTTTAATTCTAATTATCTTAGACTTTTTCTCTTCAACTCTACCCCTGCCCAAGACTCTTGGAACAACTTCTTAGCCTGTTTTCCTGCCACCTGGCTGTTCTGAGTTCAGCTCATCTTCTGAAATACCACCAGATTTATGTTCTAAAATGCAAATTTTACCACTTAAGCCTCTGGCTTTAATCCTACTCTGGCTTTTCTGTTTCCTTGGGGTGGTGGGGGGAGGTGGATATAAGTTCCTAAGCTCATTCCCAAGCTCCTTCATTGCTCTGGCTCTTACCTGCCATCTGGCCTCATCTCTTTTCATGACGCAGAGGCTTCCTGGTGAACTCAAAACTTCCCAAACCTTCCTGTGCCTGCAGGAGGGTTGCACTTCTTTCTTTTCTCCACTTGGGAAACTCCTACACACATGAGTATGCACTGGACTGTTTTTCAGACCTTGGAAAGGGTTTTCTGTGTTGAGGATACCTCAAATGTTTCTTCTGTGCAGAGTGAATTTGCAAAAGTTTGCTTTAAGACCCAGGACCAAAAAGAAGAGGGTAGGGGGAATTAACAAAACATCTTCATAAATCCCTAAATTCCCTGTATACCTGACCAAACAATGCTAAATAAGATTTTGCCACACAATATGAGACCACTTCCTTCTTTGCTGCTCTAAAACAAGTCACTGCCGCAGAAATAAAGAAACTGAGCTCAGGTGTGGGCTCTCTTAGCCACTGCTGTCAATATTCAGCATCAGGTTTTCTTCTCTAATAAACTTTTAGGGTTAGTCATTAATATAATGTCCTTTATTTGCTGAACTGAAAATCTGTATGGTGTTGTCACATTCAAAAACTATTCGCATCTCTCTTATACTTGCATTCCCTGTGATGATTCTTCAACTTCATAATGTTCTTAGATCTTGCTGTGAGGTTCTTGCCATGCTTTCTACAGCACTCACAAGGGTGTATGTAATTATCTGTTTAAATGATGTTTCTCTCATGACTAGAGTTTATGTTCCTCACGAAGAAGCACCATATCATATTCATGTAGATACCCCCAAAACCTGACAAATTGGCCCTGAATGGCATACAGAAACCTAGTATAAAAATCTGTTAAATAATGAATGAATGGATGGATAAATGAATGAAAAGTTGAAGTAGATAAGGTACAAGGGGTACGTTTTCCCATGTCTATACAAGTGGCAACAGGTCTAATCTATTTCCAAGATGAAAGAACTGAACTATCACTCTAGAAATAAAGAGTGGAAGCTTTTGGTTTTGTGACATTGATGCTACAAGTATGCCTTTATGAAATTAATCATCATTCTTGATATGATAAAGTTTATACATCTGAAAGAGAGATATGGTTGAGATAATAGGAGACATCTTAGTAGACTAGAAGCCTGGCTTATGCATGCAGTAGACACACATGATGTGAACCTAATGCAAACTAAAAGTTAGGAGAAGGCGGTGAATGAGAATAACTGGAGGAACAGGTGGCAACTGAGAAAGGAGAGAAGAAAGAGCAGTGTACAAAGGGATGCAGAGGAGGCTATTGTCATGGTCTGGAGGCACTCACTGTTGGGCAAGTGGGAAAGAGGTGAGATGGGGCACAGGAAGGAGGGAAAAAGGAAATACTTGTAATGGAAAGCTATCTGGTAAACTAAGTGAAAAGATGATAGGGATTTCTGAAATTGGAGGCACTGATTTCAGAAATGAGTTTACAGAACATTTTCTTATACATTATCAATACACAAATTATGTTTTGTGGAATAGTATTGTCTTTAAGATGTTGATAATTGTTACACTGGAAAAATACTTCACATACATTATAACTAACTTTCTTGTAGATTTGTTATATTCACATGTTGAAGTCTTTGATAAATTCTATATCAAAACTCTTTTTCCAATCCAACTCTCAAACAGATGTAAAAATGGAAGCTTTCTTTCATGGAATATTTACTAAACTACCAAAGGATGTTGGTTTTCCTCAGAATACAGTTTGGTAAATACATATATTGTGGGAAGCAAAGAAAACTTTTGCTAAATTCAAAAGACTCAGGAAGCTAAGATGACTGCATACTGTCAAGGGTATTTGAGTAATTAAAGCTTAGCCAGTTTCTGTATGTGCCCATTGTGCATATACAACCTTGGAGATAATTTTGTAACTCCTGAGAAAACAAAGTGTGAAAGTTTGTGGTCTGTGTTGCCTGCTTTTCCGGGTAAGGGGGCAGCAAGCTGAAGGCCATCAGAGAAAGTAAAAAGTAACTTCGAAGAAATAACAGATGCTTCTTTAGGGCCTGATTGTCTCCACCTAGCCTTGAGGTTTTTTGAGATAATGATTGTTTCCCACGTAATCAGGGTCATCTTTGTTCTTCTAAGCATATAAAAACTCTATCTTCGCTTAATAAAGTTGAACATTGTTCCCCTTGCAAGGTCTGTGTGTGTGTGTGTGTGTGTGTGTGTGTGTGTGTGTCGCCATGTCTGTCTTGTCCTGTCTTTGTTCTGTGTTCAGCTCCCAGATCGGCCGGCAGAGAAAAGGGAAACTGAGGCAGCAAGCGTGCTGCAATATATTTCACTGACTTCACTTCAAGACCCAGTGTTTAACTTTATTTCAACTAATCTTAATTGTTAGTAATCGCCGAGACAGAATATGCACAAGCAACTTACTATCCGAAAATCAATTTTCATCCAGTGATGAATGCCTGTCCTACCAACCTGTTAGGATCAAGCAGCCTTGAAAATTCATTCGAAAGGCTTAGAACAGCTCAGGAAGGACATGCGACCAGACCCCCAGCCTAGGATGCAGGAGACCCAGGATGCTTAGGTTTTGCAGCTAATCTTGCCAATAAGCATGTGGGTTTAGGAAAGGTACATGAAGTTTCAGGATTTTTGTATTCATATAGTGTGTTTCACATCCATATGCTCAACCAACCGCATATTGAAAATATTTGGGAAAAAAGAATTGCGCCTGTACAGAACATGCACACACTTTTTTCCTTGTCATTATCCCTTAAATAATATAACAACTATTTACATAGCACTTACATTGTATTAGGTATTATTATAAGTAATCTAGAGATTTAAAAATATACAGAAGTTTGTGTATAGGTTATATGCAAATACTACAGCATTTGAATAAAAGGGACTTGAGCATGTCTAGAATTCGTTATTCAGGGGTG
>PVLC010006904.1:49640-66697 GCA_004027655.1 Graphiurus murinus
CTGGGGATTGAACTCAGGGGCATTCTACCTCCGAGCTATACCCCCAGCCCCATTTTTTATTCTTTATTTTGAAACCGAGTCTCACTAAGTTGCGGAGTGCCTCACTAGGTAGCTGAGGCTGGCCGCGAACCCGGATCCTCCGGTCTCAGCCTCCCGAATGCTGGGATTACAAGCGTGCGCCACCACGCCCGGCTTATAGCAATCTTTTTAATCACTGGCAATCTGCTCAGGGAAAAACCAGATTGTTTCACTTTGCAATAAAAAAACTGAATGAATTAAATTGTCTGGTATATTTCTAAACGGTACATTTAATCTAGAGTTAAGAGTGAGATCGTTGCCTAGTTAGAACTAAACATCATTTAACTACTGCTCACATCTTTTTTTGTGGTACTAGGGATTGAGCCCAGGGACATTCTACCTTTGAGCTACATTCCTAAACTTGTTTCTTTTTAATTTTATTTTTTATTTTGAAACAGGGTCTCACTAGGTTGACGAGAGTCTCACTACTTGCTAAGGCTGTCCTTGAACTTGAGATCCTCCTGTCTCAACCTCTCAAGTACTGGGATTACAATCATATGCCACCAGGCCTGGCTATACTGCTCACATCTTTAAAATGATTCCAAGCACCTTTCATTTGTCAGAATGGAGAATTTATTAAAATGTGTGAGGCAAAGCCATTCAAAGCAAACAAAAAACAATTTCAAACATTAACCTCAATTTTGCTACTACTGCTATGGAACTAGATGAGGAATAAGTAATTTTGCTTGTTTGAAAACTGTTTTGTTTTTACTTTCTGCATATTATTGTTGGGAGCAATCTTCATCTTGATTGCCCCACCTTACAAATTATATTTTAAATTTTGAAATCTATGCAAAATTTTAAACCAAAAGGCTATGATGTTAGTCAGTTTCTGACTAGAGCTAATTCATTTGAACTGTTTCACTATTTCATTTGTGTTCTCATAGATTAAAACCATGTATTTCTTCTTTAGAATAAGTTATTGGAGGATAAGAAACTGAAATGAAATGTTCTTTACTCAATAAACGCAGAAAATACCTCTGCAGGCTTCGTCATAAAACCTAGCACAGAAATAATGCTTGTCTCACAATCAGGTCAGAAATGATAACTGAAACCATGGCGTCCTTAAGATAAGCTACCTGTGTAATCAGGGGAAATCGCTGAAAGCCTAATAGAAGGCTTTGTGCTGGAGGACAGTGATTGAGGTTCAAAAGGCTTAGCAGAGGTCAAGTTGGCAATGTCAGGTATTTCCCCAAGTCTACTTCACTCAATTAAGTTGAAACAATCTACTCCTGTGAAACAGTGTGTGTGGGGGGAGGTGGCAAAGGGATGCTTGGTTTTCTCTGTACTACAAACATGTCTGTGATGATTTTAAAAAAGGGCTGGAGTCAACTTTCATGAACTTTCTGTGAGAGGACGTAGGTGCAATACAAAGGTTGTAAATATTGGAAAAGGATGGAAGGACTAGGCATTTTTTGGCAACTAAATTCTTTTCAAACTTTGGTTGTTTCTAGATAGGATGGCCATTTCTGTCTATACCATTAATGAGCTGGTTTTCTTCCTGTTTAGTCTAAACCAGTGCCGATTGCCATGACCCCTGCCCAACAGAGGAACAAAAATGCCCGGGATTGAAGGCTTTCTTGGTTCCTGTATTCTTAGCTCATGGCTGCTTGAACCAGGCAGATTTTAGGGGGGGAAAAAATAAAACAAAACCTGTATAAAGTGGTTTCTTTAAAAAGTAATTTTCACACATTTAGGATTTTCCTTTTTCTCACTATCTAACTTTCTTTGTTTTGAAATATACTGTCTTGTTCCTAGGTTGAAGTAGTTATTTTATAAACATGAGTGAACTTTGTGGAGGAATAGAAATGGGACATACCCTAACTGCAGCAAATGATCAGATTACAGAGATAAATTGATATATGAGAGGTTCCGGAATACTGAGTAATTACGGCACCACATACCTCCAGGAAATTCTCACACACACACACACACACACACACACACACACACACACACACACCACATTAACATTCCGTGTGTGTGTGTGTGTGTGTGTGTGTGAGAGAGAGAGAGAGAGAGAGAGAGAGAGAGAAAGAGAGAGAGAACTCTATGTATTTTAATTATACAGCAGACCTAGGAGATAAAGTCTTTTTTTAAAGATGGATAGAATCATACGTTATCAATTTGTTTATTACAGGTTAGGGTAATTTTTTTTTCTTTTTTCTTTTTTTTTTTTTTTTGTGGTACTGGGGATCGAACCCAAGGATGTTCTACCTCTGAGCTACATCCCCAGTCCTTTTTTAAAATTCTTTACTTTGAAACATGGTCTCATTAAGTTGTGAAGGGCCTCACTAAATAGCTGAGGCTGGTCTCGAACCTGCGATCCTCCTGTCTCAGCTTCCCAAGTATTGGGATTACAAGCGAGCGCCACCACACCCGGCTACAGGTTAGGGTATGTTTTTAAAAGAGCACAACCCCAATAATTATTTGTCAGGTTCTGGGAAAAACGAATGTGAAAAAAATGATTTAATTCAGTGGTCCCTAAACATGACAAACTGTTAAATTCATGTGGGTCTACCCACACATACTGAAGCAGAATCTCTAAACTTGAGATCCAGCAATTTGTAGTTTTATAAGGTTTCCCAACAATTCTGATTGCCAAGTGAGTGAAGCCCAAAATATCAGCCTAGTATAATATACCACTGTGTTCTAATCAGTTTGATTTTAGGGGATTGTGAGTATACTAAGGACCATGAATGCATGATTTTCATAATGCATATGAGTGTGACAGTCATAAATTGCCTCTTTGGAGCTTTTCAATACTCTCCTAACTTTCTCATTGTTGGCTCCATTTTACAGATGAGAAAACTGATACTATCAAAATTAGTATCATTAAGTTAATAGATAGGAAAAAAACTAGAATTCAGTCCCAATCCTTCTGGTTGCATGTCCAGGGCTTCTCGTACATTGACTTCTAGTAGTCTCAAAGCAAAAACCATTAAAGACATTTTTCAATAGGATCTCTACTAAGTCCTAGCATTTTGTCTTTCCACCATCCTACAATAACTTTTGAGGCCAGCATGATTTCAGTTTAGAGCCAATTTACTGAGTCGCTGTACTCTTACCTTTGTGTTGCACGGTGGGGTAGGCCACAGAAGCATGGGTTCCACCCTCAAGGAGTCTCACTGGGGAAATGAGATTTACTTGGGATGGGAGTAGAAGGTGACAGGTACAATTCGGATTTCTAGTGTGACTAAAATTTTTAGGGAAGACTCTAAGATAAGCAGGACTTAGGTCATGATAATGGGATTTGGAAAATTCAGGAGGAGACATTCAGGTATGGGAGGGACAGGAGCGAAGGAGTGAGTATGTGTCTGTGTGCGTGTGCATGCATGTGTGCATGTGTGCTGTGTCAAGAGGAGGTTTGTCATACTCGGGGCATTGAGAGTTGGAATAGGGTGCAGAAGACAGGGCTGTGCCCCATCTTTCTGGGTGACCAGACTCTACAGAGCACTGCAATTGTTGAGTGAAAAGATGCTTTGGGGGTCATTGCCCACTTCTTTCTTGTGTTGTTTATTATCCTCTCATGCATGTGCCCTCAGTTCCTAGAAAATACTTTAACCTAATGCTCCAAAAGCCTTTGTCATTGTCCAAAATCAAATTAAGCACAGGGGCTGTTACCACTGCTCTGAGACACACATGGGATTTGGAATGTCGAAAGATACAAAAGCCTCAGCACAATAGAGAGAGAAGCAGCAGGTTCCTGGGTTATGACTAATTTTTCTCTGGCTGTTTAGTAACAGGTGGTATTTATCTAAGCAGACTGCCCTGGGCAGCTGGTTGATGGGTCTTTCCAGCTGGACATCTTCTCCCCATTTAGTCAGACCACACCTGCGTCAGACAGCAAACAAGAGCCTTTCTGATCTCCAGTATCTACATGTGGGGGGCGAGGGGTGCTGATCAACCGTTCAGCTTCCAGCTGTAGTATCTCATGATGTCTGAGGATCCCATCTGGTCTCTTACCAAAAAAAAAAGTTAGGTTTTAGGTTTAGAGGTGGGCTTCCCACTCGGGGTGGTTTTGTCCTGTTGGGTTGCTTTCTTTCAAGAGAGAGATTTCATCATCAGCTGCTATCATGTGATCAGATTTAGTTCCCATTAAAATTTTCTTTCCTTGAAACAGGCACTGACATGAGGGTATCTGTCTCTTCAAGCTTTTATTGTACGGAATTAAGGAATAGTATAATAGTCTAATGAAAGATTAATCACTTCCTGTAAAGATTTTATACCTGAAGACAAGCAATTACTGAAATATGTCCGAAAGAAAACAAGGAAGGATGTTAAAATGCATCGGCCAGGTATTTTTTTGGCAATGTGACTGTAAAACTTGTTTGGGTGCCAGCTTTTTTGGAGCCCAAAAGGGACTTCTGTGTGGAGTTAATGGACCCTCGTTTGTTTTGTACATGAGTAGCAATGTTTTCTTTGTAATGATAGACAAAACTTTGACATTGCACAGGCATTTCTCTTGAGGCTGCACAAGGGTATATGTTCTTATTTATTTCTCGTTTAACTTGAATGATGAACCAACTATTCAGGCTAACTTCTAGTTCTTATAATTTAAAGAATCCTATTACCTCCACTGTTGGGCCTGACAGATAGTAGGTGTTCATAAGTATTTGAGGACTGAACATGTGTTTTATAGGCATCAGAGGTTTACTAGAAGAGAGCAAGACTTTAGGAGTCGTTGTAGCCTTTGTCTTGAAAGATCCTACTGGGTTCATCATCACCTTGACTCAGAACTTTCCATTTCTAAACTGTGTTCCAGGCTTTGGGCTAATAGCTATAGACGAGGGAGGGGGGAGCCAAAACAACAACAATAAAAACAATAAAACAAAAACAAAAACCAAACAGAAAACAACCCCAAAACCTGGTTCTTGGTTTTAAGAAGTTTAGAATTCCTGATGAGAGAAACAACAACAATGACACTACTACCAACAAAATCCAACATTTATTGTATTCTTGATACTTAACCATTTGTATAAGTTAGTTTGTTAAATCTACAACTGTTATTCCAGTTTTTCAGTTGTATACCCTAAGGCATGGAGAGTTACACAACTTTATGTAATTTACTCAAAGCTAGTAAATATGGGAGTAGGATATGAATGAAAACACAAAAACAAAATAGAATTGTGGAGTGTTCTGGGAGGGTAAATACAGGGCACCAGCAGGGGGCTCCCTTGACTCAGTATCATGGGAATAGGAGAGAGTTCCAGGAAGAGGAGGTGTGTGACGTCTGTTTCTCTCCAGGTCCGATCCTAGTTTTTTCTATGTGTGTTTTTTTGTTTGTTAGTTTTGATTTTGCCACCAACACAGATCACCATGTTCTGCTTTGTGACACTTCTTCTACTGATATCTCAACCAGCTATTTAACTTCAAGCAGCTGTAATTATATCCTTCATGATCTGCAGCCTGCTTTGGGATAGAGTCAGTCATACTAAGGTTTCAATCTTGTCTCTTCCTGTTGCAAAATATGCAATTTTGGGCAAGTTACTTGACTTCTCTGAGCTTGAGTGTCCTTACATGTAAGACAGGGTTAATTATACTTAGGTCTGTTTAAAGGACGAATTGAGATAATATATGCCAAATCTATCACAAGGAGGTTGCTCAATAAATTCTAGTTTTATTTCCCCTGGAAGACTATGCTTTTTTTTGCCTATGTTTCTCCATGTGTTTTTTATGATTCCCTACAATAGGTGGTTAATACATATTTGTTGACTTGATTTTATGGTAGTGGGGAAACAATAAAAAAAATTGGTGTTGTATTTTTAATTAATCATACATATAATATATCCCTGCAGTATTTTTCACTTCTTTATTTTCTCCTTCTTATTTATACCTTCTCTGTTTAGCTGAAACCCTACCTGTCTTTCAGGTATTGACTCAGGTGTTGTCTTCTCCAGAGTGTTTCTTCCCTGGATGAGTTAGGTTCCCCTCTTTCTGCTTCTATAGCACCTCGGGCAATAGGAACTATAGGTGCAGACAAGCTTTATTGTTCTTATTTTATTGAAGTGAAATCCATATAATATAAAATTATCCATTTTAAAGTGAAGAATTTAATGGTATTTCTTACATTCACAATGTCATGCAACCACTGCCTCTAGTTTTCATCATTTGGAAAGAAGTCTGTATTTTTAGCTAGTCACTCCCCTTTTCCCCTCCCAACAGTCCTTGGCAAGCAATACCTTGATTCTGTCTTCTAGGTATGTAACTATTCTGGGTATTTCACATAAATGGAATAATGCAATATGTGGCCTTTTGTGTCTGGCTTCTTTCACTTAGCATAATACTTTTGAGGTTCCACTTTGCCGGCATGCATTTCATTTCTTTTTATGGATGAGTAATATTCCATTGGAGGTAAATACCAGGTGTGTATGGTAGCTTTATTATTTTTCTTATTTAAAAATGTTGCTCAAATCAAACCTAAAGACAAACTCAGAGTCTGGAATTATCTATAGCTAGAACAAGTCCAATGCCAGCAAGGTAAGAAGATGCCAAGGCTGGTATGCATTAAATCTAGCTCATAAAGACAGTTTGCTTGTGTGAAAGAAAAATGGTGCACAGCAATCTAACTATGGGATGTCTCCACTGCAGGGGGCGGGGGGTGGAGGGCAGATAAGGAGCAAAAGTTCATCAAGTGTTACCCAGATAAAACCCTAAAAAAAAAAAAAAAGCCCTGAGGTTCTTTGAGATTTCACTGTTTCCTACTTACACTCCTTTCAGGTTGTATTTTAAAAAATGTAAACCTCTTTAGGTGGTTTTAATTTTCAGCTGCATTGAAAGCTGCTGCTCCTGAAAAAGGAATCATTGAGAATCATATGATATATACCCATGGCCGGAGGCAAGCTCTCCTGCAGTATTTTCTTTTCTCTCTTACTGATTCTACTGTGGTGCTTGTTACGTGTGTGCCTGACTGACGGACTCTCCTAGACTGTATATTCTTTGGGAGGAAGGTCCATAAAATACATGGCATATCACATACCTTGGTGCCTAGCTTATAATGGGTAGACGTAATCAACCCATGAACATATAAGTTTAAAAGCAGAACTATTTAGGATAAAATAATACTTTTCAAAAATAGAGTGAAGATGTATACTTTGTATCAAGCAATAGTTTTATCCAAGTGTCAGAAATCCCAAACGGTCTGCCTCTGCCTCTGAGATCTCACCAAAGAAGGATAAGGATAAGGAGAGGGAGCTTTGCAATGATATATACAAATTAAAACTTGCTAATCTGTTGTCAGATTTTATAGAACCTGCTGGTCCAAAGGACTTAAAGATAAGCTTCAGGTTGCATTTTAAAGAGCACCAACCTATGCCTAGTGACTTTTGCACAGGGAGCTGTCTTCAGAGTGTAGAAAACTCAGATTTTGACTTATGGAGCCCTTACTGTGTAAAGGCATCATGCTAGGGACAATCTGGGGCAGATTTTTTTCTTACATTTTTTGGTGCATTATAGTCTCACATCATAATGTAGTCCACAGCAGTAGTGCACACAGTACTCGGTGGCTTTCCCCCGGCTCCCTTCCCACTCTCCCGTTCCCCATACAGGGTACTGAGATGGACATTGGTATTCTCACATGTGTACACAAAGCCAATGGTAGTAATTCCTTAACTGATCCTGTCCCCCCACCCCCACCCTTCTCCTAGACCACCTCCCTGGGTCCACTGGAGTTTCTCCTCCATTATTTGGAGTCCCTCTGATATTCCCACTATGCCCTAGCTTCCACATAGGAGAGAAAACACGTGATCCTTCACTTTCTATGACTGACTAATCTCACTTAACATAATGTTCTCCAGGTCTACCCATTTTCCTGCAAATGACATTATTTTGTTTTTCTTGGTTGCTGAGTAGAATCCCATTGTGTGTGGCTATCCCATAATTTTGTAACCAATTCATCTGTTGATGGACACCTAGATTGATTCCATAATTTGGCTATTATGAATTGTGCGGCCATAAACATGGATATCCGTATATTACTATGATTTTCTGATTTAAGTCTCTGGGGAAGATTTCAATTGATCTGTTGTGTGGTAGTTCTCTCACTGGAGGAACTAATCATCTAAGATGATGGATGAGAGGCACCTAGTACTCACCCTCTTCTCCAGGAGCTAGAATTTAAACAGCTGGAGATCAGTTGCATATCGTGGTGGGTGACTATAAGAGAATGTTCACAGTGGACAGAGACGTGGAGAAATACAGAGCCTTGGGATAGTGGAACAGAGGGTGAGATAAAGCTCCCCAGCGCTGATCACAAGCAGCATGGCTGGCAGAGGGCAGGGGTAGTGGTGAAAGAGGGAGAGTTCCTGTAAACACCACTAGGACAGGAGTTGGGACCTTGCAGAAATACACTCTACACAGACAATAGAACTGGGATCTGTATAGCAGGCTGCTCTGGAGGAGTTCTCTGTACTTTCCACCCTATTTTCACAGTGTTATAACAGGGCACTATCTCGAGAAGGTTTTATTTGAGCTCACTGCTCTAGGAGTCAAAGACTTCTGCATCTCTCTCTCTCTAAGTCCCTGTGGCAATATTACCACACCAACTCAGCGGGTGACTGCCTGGAGAGTCAGTTTGGTCAGGGGAGAGCCTCTGATTCAAACTTGCTGAGAATTCTATGGAGTAGGAAACCAGACTGCAATGCATAGGGAATGGAGGATATCTCTCATTGAAAACTGATGGTTTGGGAAGCCAGCTTAAAGAATTTTGGGGGAAAAGCAGTTGCCTGTGATTTTGGCATGAGAGCTAAGTCTCAGAACACCAGAGTCGTGGGTGTAGATAGCGTGAGGCCCTTGCTCCCATCACAGATTGTTGTAACTCTATAACCTTTTCCCACCCTTGGGGTGTGCAGCACAAAAGGTGCCAGAGTCTTTGCACACTGCAGCACCTAATGTCAGCCCTGCCCTGGGAGTGTGCAGCACAGAGGGCACTGGAGGGAACCTGAGTTGCGTGCTCCAGGCTAGCCTGTTGACGCACTGCAACACTGGCATCTGCCCATCTCAGAGTGCAGCTCCACTGTAAACCATTGCCTGGGAGCTCTGAGGTCTCCCCTGTCTCATTCTGGTATGCATAGCACCTAAGAGATATTCCATCTGGCCCTGAACACAAACCACTCTCACTGGTCACCTGGTAAAGAGCACAAGAAAGAGAAGAAGGGGGTAAATAGCTCCCAGCCTTTGCTCTCTCAATGGGTTCTTAACCAAGAAGAAAGGGAAAGAAGTGAATGTTTGCAAACTATACTGTTCACAAACATTCTCTCTTACCTGCATAATTGAGCCTCTCAGCGGAGAGGACATTTTTATTTTTTATTAATATTTTTGTTTTTACTTCTTTTTTGCATACATATATGTGTGTATATATATACAGATATATATATATATCTGTATATATATATATATCTTCCTTCTCTGTTTCTTCTCTTAGTAATTATTTTTTTGTCTTTTTTCACTTTTTTACCTTTCTCTTGTTTTCTATTTTCGGTTATCTTTTTAATGTTTTAAAACTTTCTTCTTTCTTTTTCCTTTTGTAAAGTTAATTTTATTTTTATTATTTTTAAGTTTATATATTATTTATATATATTTATATATAAACTTTATATATTATTTATATATTATTTTTAACTTTATATATTATTTTTGTCCCTTTGTTTTCCATTGTTGATGGTGATATTGTTGTTTTTATTTGGCTTTTACTTTACATCTTTATCTAATTTTGTTGTTTGCTATTATTGTTTGTTGTCTTTCTTTGTGGTGCTGGATATTGAGCTCTGCACTCTGAGTATGTGGGTAGGTTCCCTGTTGCTGAACTACACTTCTAGGTCAGTGAAATGCACCTTACTCCAGCCACAACCTGACCACACTCAAATCTGGGCAGATATGTCAACCTAAAGAATAAGGGAGATAAAAGCCCCCAGCTGCCAATCTGGCCCCAAGTATGCCTGGCTAGGAGGGGCTTGAAGTCCAAATCCTGAAATTCACCCCATAGCAATAGCAGAGAGAAATAACAATAACTGTGGATACCACATCTATGAAGGCCCTCAACATAGGTCACTTCCATATTCTAGCAGGTTGTATGTTGCTAATAAGACTAGAGGAGTAACCACAGAGAGTGTATATTCTGCTGTCTACACCACATCTACTTGAACTACCCGAAGAACTCCAGTCTTGTGAGATCTATAGAGAAAGAAGGTCCCTTAGGCTCTGCACAGTACACATTGTGTCAAAACCCATTAATCAAAACCAAAGAAGCTACAGGGAAACTATACTATAAAGTCCAATTGGAATTAAACTCAACACTACACAATAAACTGGTAATCTCAGGGCACACGATCAAGAGAAGGCTGCTTACTAAGAAGGCCCTACATAAAACTAGAAGAGCTATCCATTTCTACAGATGCACAGATTTCAACATAGAAACACAAGAAATATGAAAAACAAGGCAGCATGATACCCCCTAAAGTTCATAACTCTTTAGTAACTGATTTCAAAGATATCAAAGTGAGAGAAATGCTGGACAAGGAATTCAAAAGAATGATTTTCAAAAAGCTCAATGAATTACAAGAGGATCCAAATAAATAGCTGCACAAATTAAAGAAGACAATGCAGAACATGCATGAATAATTCAAGAAAGAGATAGAAATTTTGAAAAAAAAAAAAAAAAAAAAAAAAAAAAAAAAAAAAAAAAAAAAAAAAAAAAAAAAAAAAAAAAAAAAAAAAAAAAAAAAAAAAAAAAAAAAAAAAAAAAAAAAAAAAAAAAAAAAAAAAAAAAAAAAAATTAAAAAAAAAAAAAAAAAAACCAAACAGAAATCTTGGAAATGAACAGTTCAATAAGTCAGAATAAAAAGTCAGTTGAATAACTCACCAGTAGACTAGATCAAGAAGAAAAAAAAGAATATCAGGGCTTGGAGACAAGGTTAAAAATTATCACATTCAGATAATAAAAAAAAGAAATAAGAAAAAATGAAGAGAACATAAAAGATCTCTGGGACACCATTGGAATTAAACAAAAAATTCCTAGAATTGAATGAAAGTGGATATAGAACATACCAGAACATGTGGGATACTTCAAGAGTAGAACTAAGGGGAGAATTTATATCTGTGAGTTCCTACATTAAGAAAATAGAACAATCTCAAATAAATAACCTAAAGATGCATCTTTATGTCTTAGAGAAACGGGAACAAACTAACCCAAAATCAATAGAAGAAATAATAAAGCAGAAATAAATGAAATAGAGAATAAAAGAACAATATAAAGGATTAATGAAACAAAGAGTTTAAATGGTAAAGAAAATTGACAGTCTTAGCAAAACTGTCTCAGCATTCTTACTGCTGTGACCCAGTAAGCCTGACCACCCACAACACAATAAAACAACCTAGGGACAAAGCTAATCAAGGAAGTGAGAGACCTCTACAATGAAAACTACAAGATACTGAAACATTTTAACAATATTAATTCTCCCAAGCAATACATATGAGATGTCTCTCCAATTTCTTGTGTCTTCTTGTATTGCTTGGGAGAATTAATATTGTTAAAATGGCTCTACTACTGAAAGTGATCTGCAGATTCAATGCAATCTCCATTGAAATAACAATGACATTCTTCACAGAACAAGAAAAAAAAATTCTTAAATTTCATATGGAAGCACAAAAGACGCTGAATAGCCATAGCAATCCTGAGCAAAAAGAGTAATGTTGGAGGTATCACAATACCTTATTTCAAAATAAACTATAGACCCATTATAGGACAAAAAGCATCATGGTATTGGCATAAAAACAGAAACATGAATCAATGAAATAGAGAGTGGAGAAATAAACCCATACTTCTACAGCAACTAATTCTTGACAAAAGTGCCAAAAACATATATTGGAGAAAAGATAGGCTCTTTAACAAATCATGCTAGAAAAACTGGATATCCATGTGTAGAAGATTGAAACTAGAACCCTATTTCTCACTAAGTACAAAACTCAACTCAAATGGATCAATGATCTAAATGTAATACCTAAATCCTTGAAGCCACTACAAGAAAACATACAGGAAATACTTCAAGATATTAGCACAGACAACAATTTCCTAAATAGGATCCCAATAGCTCAGGAAACAAAAACAAGGATTGACAAGTGGGATTACAGCAAACTTAAAAGCTTCTGCAAAGCAAAGGAAATAATCAACAGAGTGATGAGATAATCTACAGAATGGGAGAAGAACCTTGCCAGCTATTTATCTGACAGGGGATTAATGTTCAAAATACATAGAGAATTCACAAAACTTAACAACAAAGCCAGGTGCAGTGACACACATCTATAATCTCAGCTAATTAGGAGGCTGAGGCAGAGGATTACAAGTCTGAGCCAGCCTGGGCACCTTAGAGAGATCCTCCCTGTCTCGAAAAAAAATAAGATAAAATTAAAAGAGCTGGGGATGTAGCTCAGTGGTAGAGTACTTGTCTAGCATGTTGGAGGCCCTAGTGGAATCCCCAGTACTGCAGAAATAAAACAAAACAAAAAACTAAAAAACAAAACAAAACAAAACAAAACAAAACAAAAAACCTCAAATCCCTTAACAACAAAAGTACAAGTAATACAATTAAAACATGGGCAAATGATATGGGCAGATGCTTCTCAAAAGAAGTACAAATGGCCAATACATATATGAAAAACTGCTCAGTATTTTTATCCAAGAAGGAAATGCAAATCAAAACTATAATGAAATTCCGTCTTACTCCAGCCAGATTGGCTATTATCAAAAAAATTTTTAAAAAGCCAACAAAACAATAACAACAAAAATGCTGGTCAGGATGTGCAGAAAAAGGGACACTTATATGCTGTTGGTGGTCATGTAAATTAGTAAATTTGCTATGGAAAACTCTATGGCGGTTCCTCAGAAAACTAAAAGTAGAGTTACTATATGCCACTCCTCAGTATATATCCAAAGGAAATGACATCAGCATACACAAGAGATACCTGTATAGCCATATTTATTATGATACTATTCACAATAGCCAAGATATGGAATCTCCCTATGTGCCAGTTATTAGAAATGGATTAAGAAAATGTGATACATGTGCACACACACACATACAGAAACACACACACGTGAGTATTATTCAGCCACAGAGAAGAAGGAAGTCACATCATTTGTGGGAAATAGATGGAACTGGAGAACATCATGTTAAGTGAAATTAGATAGAGAAGAATAACATGTTTTCTCTCATGTGGAAAGTAAGAAAACAAAAAGAAGACTTGGAACTAGAAAAAAGACTAATAGGAAAGGAAAAGGAGTACTGAAGTAGCTCCATTATGCTCTTAAATTTTTAAAATAATAAATCACAAGAGTAATTATAAAGCCTGCACTTAGCCGGGGGTGGTGGCACACACTTGTAATCCCAGCATTCGGGAGGCTGAGACCAGAAGATCTGGGTTCGCGGCCAGCCTCAGCTACCTAGTGAGGCACTCCGCAACTTAGTGAGACTCAGTTTCAAAATAAAGAATAAAAAATAGGGCTGGGGGTATAGCTCGGAGATAGACGGCCCCTGAGTTCAATCCCCAGTACTGCAAACATAAATAAATAAATAAATAAATAAATAAATAAATAAATAAATAACATAAAGCCTGCACTTGCCAAACGTTAATATTTTCCTCTTTCCAGACTAAGAGGTATGCATCTCGCTGTGATAAATTGTCTAGATCATAAACTACCCTGAGCATCTATCTTTCCAACTGTCTTTTTATTTGAGCATGTACATTTGTTCCATACTTTGGCTACTTTTAGCTCATCATTATCACGTAGGCACTTTCTGTCAACTTGGAGAAATGAAATAATGTACTGGAAATAACAATCTATGTGACTGTTGAGAAAAGAATGGTGTCCTACTCCACAGCCTCTGACTTCCACCTAGACGGGAAATCATATACCTGGTGCTCTCAAGTCATGACTTCTGTCATTACAAAGGGTTTTATTCTATTTTTTTTTTCTATTTGTGTAATGTGCTTTAACTTTCACTCTATCTTGTCTCCATGTAAGTAAAGTCAATGACTCCAGGACGCTCTGGGTACAACAGTATGTCCTGTCTAGTCTTAGAGTGAAACAGAAAGAAAGATACTTCCTGGTATCCTAGAAACACATCCCTTACAGCTAGTTGAAAAGTGATCACAGTTAATAGCTACATTTGACTTTTGTGGTTCCCCAGGAACATTTCTGTGATCTGTGTGGATGTTCTCTGGATTCAGCTTAGAGGTACCCTTACGGCATTGTGTTTTACAGGAGTCTTGACAGTAATCTCTTAGTTACCTGCCGTGAAGACCTAAAAACAGCTATAGGCAAAGGAGGCAGCAGCAGTCCAAGGAGCGGGGTGAGTTGGGGAAAATACCAGGAGAGGGAAGTGACAGATGGTTGCAGTCACAGTTCTTTCCATGATTTTAAAGGCTTTCCCACTGCAGCTTTTCTCAGGAATGCTGAAGGATGCCAGCCTAAGACACATATGGTCTTACGATTTAAACCATGGCTTACCTTAGCAGACAACCTTTCTAAACTTCAGTTTTCAAACCTGCAATTGGGGATAAAAGTATTACCAACGTCTTAGGCTTTTTGTGAGGAGTAAATAATGCATCCCATGCATGGAGCACAGCGCCAGCACATAGTCAGCTCTCAGTAGGTGGTAGTTGTTGGCATGTGTGGATCTCACCTACTTTTTCTTTAAGTTCCCATTTTAAAAACTAACTTTCACTTTGCTAGTCTTTTCTATACTTCAATAAACTCATGCCATCATTTCAAAGACTGGAGAGATTTATATTCCAAAAATGGTTTATAAAGAGCATGTGAGAATTTATAATATAGCCTCATGTATTTGTAAAAAATATATTTTAATAGCTAGATCCATCATACAAGCAATGAAGAAAAAGCTTTCCCTAGAACTGGGATAAGATTTTTAATCATTACTTACTGATAGAGTTTAAAAACCTATTTAAGTATTATTGGGATGGTTTTGAGTTGTCCTTGACTTGTCATTCACCCATCCACTTATTCATTCATTAGACTATTTATTCATTTATTTTTCAGTACTGGGCATTGAACCCAGGGGCATTCTGCCTTCAAGCTACATCTTCCAGCCTTATTTATTATTCTTTATTTTGAAACAGGGTCTCACTAAGTTGCGGAGAGCCTCACAAAGTAGCTGAGACTGACTGTGAACTTGCAATCCTCCTGTCTCAGCCTCCTAAGTACTGGGATTACAAACATGTGCAACCACACCTGACTAAACTGTCTCTTTAGAATCCAGTGGGTTCAGAATTGTAATAAATACCAAATTTCTCAAATTCACAATTTAACAATTGTTGGTCAAATATAATTTAATAAGTAAAGGACAAAATCTAAAAATGAATTAATAAGACTTTTTAGCTGCCAAATAATCTTCCAAAACAATGCTGAAGGAATAAAGTAGAAGCATATGGATTTCATTTTCCTTGAAATATAGTTTGATTTGAAAGTTAAGGGGAAACTGGGACAAAATATTTTTTTGAAGCCAGTTTTTAAAGAAGGTAAATATTTGGCTAAATGCTACGTAATACCAAATTCAAATATTTGTTTTAAACATTGTTGCCAAATGCCAGATTTCTTTTCTTTTAAATAACAATGAAAAATAATAGGTCTTTCTTTACCAAAATCAGCTTTCTCCAGATCTTTCCCACATGATTAACAGACATTGGGGAAAAAGAAATTCTAAATAAAGTTCCATTGTTAAAATCCTGACTGGGATGAGTCGGGTGTGGTGGCACACACTTGTAATCTCAGTACTTGTGAGGCTGAGACAGGAGGATCACAAGTTCACGGCCAGCTTCGGCTGGCCACGGCCCTCCATAACTTAGTGAGACCCTGTTTCAAAATAAAGAATAAAATAGGGCTGGAGGTGTAGCTTGGAGGTAGAATGCCCCTGGGTTCAATCCCCAGTACCACATTAAAAATAAAAAAATCCTGACTGGGAATTTCAGAGATCTGGGCATCCTGTTTCTAGCTAAAGACTTAAGAAAACTTTCAGAAATCAGGAACTATGGAAATGGCATTTTACATAAAATTAAAGCCTACTTTTAAAACTTGGTAAATTTGTTACTCTAGTTAATACTATCTTCAAATACTTATCCCCCCCCATTAGAAAAATATTTTTAGTAATGTTTTATTCTGGTTAAATTATTAAGTAACACATGTGACTATGTTTAAACGTTCAGGCTTGTACATCTGAGTCTTTTCTCACAAGAATAGATACAAATGTTTTACAATTCATTGTCTAAGCTTCTGATAATTCATAAAACTGGACTGTATCTATGGGTCTTTTTCATGTGTAGATTATTCCAGTTCATCTTCCATGACTGAACCAGGCAAACTTGTGCTTCTGAGATTGAGGGAATTATTTCCTCCCAAATAGTTGCATTTCTTCTTAGAAAACGGTACTCAAACGAGATTTTCATATGAGGAAGAAGCTGTTACTTGAGTGTTAAAAAGAGATTAAATGAGAGAGAGAGAGAGAGAGAGAGAGAGAGAGAGAGAGAAAGAGAGAGAGAGACTAAATCCATATATATAAGCAAATGATATCCCCGTTTACAGTGTAAAATATGTCTAGCTTAAAAGGAAAAACCAATCTAGTTGTTCTAGAGAATGAAGGATTTTACAAACACAGGGGGTCTGAATCAAAAAAATATCAAATCTAAACTTCTTTGGAATGCTAACCTTCTAAGGTTATTTTGGGGAATAAAAACTACTAAAGAAGAAGAGGAAATAAGAATATGGGGTCTCGCCGGGCGTGGTGGCGCACGCTTGTAATCCCAGCATTTGGGAGGCTGAGACCAGAGGATCCGGGTTCGCGGCCAGCCTCAGCTACCTAGTGAGGCACTCCGCAACTTAGTGAGACTCGGTTTCAAAATAAAGAATAAAAAAATAGGGCTGGGGGTATAGCTCGGAGGTAGAATGCCCCTGAGTTCAATCCCCAGTACCG
>PVLC010006905.1:0-17500 GCA_004027655.1 Graphiurus murinus
TATACCTACAACTTGTCACTCTGGTGTCTGCACACCTGTCTCTTTCTCATCATGTAGGTATTATCCATATTCACCTCTTAAAAGAGTCTTACCTGATCATTTCACATCAAGATCTCTATCACTCTAAATTTACACTTTATAGGTTGTAAAGCACTATCTAAAATAACCTCATTTTCTTCCTATCTCCTTGCAGAAAAAAACATTTACAGTTGATAATAGTCCTTACTGATAGATGTAAAGTATTTTATAACGTGTTTATATATTTACATTTTATCAGTCCCCACCTTCAGAAGTATCTATATTAAACAAAGGATTATTCAATCTTGATCTTTAAAAAACAAACTACCTAGATAACTGGGCACAGTGGTGCACACTTGTAATTTGAAATCTCGGTACTTGGAAGGCTAAGATAGGAGGATCACAGGCTTAAGGGCAGTCTCAGTAACTTAGTGAGATCTTGTTTCAAAATAAAATAGGGCTGTGAGTAGAATGCCCTTGGCTTCAATCTCCAGTACCACAAAAAAACAAACAAAACCTAGATAGAATGTGCAGAGTTTTGGAGTCTGAGAGACTTTTAGAGGTTTTAAAGGAATTCTACCACTTATCCTGTGATCATTGGTGTTTCTGTCACCATTCTCACTTTCTCACTGCTGTGACCCAAAACACCTGATAACCACAACTTAGAGGAAGGAAGAGTTATCTGTCACAGTTCTGGAGGTTTCGTCCACTTTGGGCCAGGTCATGTCCGCCCAGCTCAGGGCATAGGAGTGGGAAGCAAAGAGAGAGAGAGCAAAGGGAGTGGGCAGGGGACATCTCTGCAATCCTCATGACCACAACCTCGGTGACCTGTCTCCTCCAGCCACACTGTGCCTGCTCATATTACTACCAAATAAATCCATTAGTCCACCAATGAGTGCATCCACTTATGAGATCAACCGTCAGGATTAATTATATCACATGCAAACATTTTTCATTGTCCATACATGAGTTCTGCCAGGTGACATTCTATATCCAAGCTATACCAGTAAGTTAGCCTCAGGGCTTCAGTCATCTAATGAGTGTAGGAAATTCAACCTTTCAAGAAAATTCATTCCATTTTGAATCAGCACTAATATTAGGATGTTTCAGTTTATGACCACAGGACATTTATCCTCTATTCTTTTCACAGATCCTTTCATGTGGCAGGCTCCTGACAATACGTTGTCCCTTCTGTCTTCTTTGCTTCAGTTTAACTACCTCCATTTGAAATATATGTGTTCTCCATACAACACAGTTTGTCATTTTTTCCATGTTTTGCTTATTGCATAGAATTTCACGAAGCTCCCTGAGTGTTTTGACACCAGCTTACAGTCGAACAAGACTGTCATCTTCCTAATTTGTTTCATTTATCATCAAATGAACTTCTAATTTTTCAAGTGACATCACAGGACGACTCATGGTGAGACTTCCAAATCTCACCACACATGTTTTGGTTAAATAAAAGCATCTTACTATTGCCCTTCTGCAATTAACTGTTTAACCTTAATTGAAGACTTACATGATTCTTAGAAGATGTTATCAATATCCTATATCGTTTTGCCTGATTTCAAATGAGAAACCATTTTAGTAGTAGGGAATCCTCTCAACATTTCTCCCTGAATTTGAATAGTGGTGAGGGCTAGTCATTATGTGGAATGTGCTTGCATTCATCGCCTCACGTTGAGCAGAGATTTTGAACATATTGGCATCTGTGCTCTATGCACGTGTGCTTGAACCATCTGGTAAATGGTACTTTCTTGTGGAATAGAAAAATTACATAGTATTCTAGGAAGGCAAGTTTGGCCCACATAGCTGTAAATATAGACAAAACAAAAAGAACAAATTGGTCAGTTAATTCCAAATCTATATTACAAACAAGTAATAAATGTAAACTTCAGGAATATGTAACCACTGGAACAAGTTTAAATCAAATTCTTAAATACATCCTTATTTTATTTTCATTAAATTGATTCTTTGGCAGTAAAACTCAAATATATATATATATATATATATATATATATATATATATGAGAGAATATTTCATGTTCAGAATACTTATTTATCAAAATAGCATTATTTTCATTCAGTGTCCTATAGGATGGTGTTTATCTAAGGTGTTTGGTAAGTGTACTATGCAGATAGTAGCATTGCAGTATTGTTCAGTTTTTAACTGAATTCAATTTTGTAATGATAATAAATACCCCTAGGGATTGAATTCACCTTCATAATAATTTTTGTAGTTGTTCTTATCTCCCCACTCTAAATATTTATACATAAAGCTTTTGAAATATATTTACCTAAAGTTTATTTGGATATCTATGTGAAATAAATTCATTAAATTCTGGTATGTGCTTGACTCTGGCTATTTTGGCTCACTGTGACACATTCTCTCAGCCTGTGGCAGCCTGATTTCTCTCTAATTAACATCAGCTCATTTCTACCCCATATGGTTGTGCTGTTATGAAATCTGTTCCATATCTCCAAGGAACATGAATGAAATGCTTCTCCACTAAGGAGAGTTCATTTTATTCTTTTAGCAAGGAATACATTTAACTTGTGTTAGAAGCAGGAGTGCTATCCTTACCAGTTTTACTGAAACAATTGGGACAAAGATTCATGTGTTTACTGAGATTGCTGACCAAGTAGGCTATAAGACCAGGGGTGAAGACTATTTCTTAAATTACTTGTAAACAACCTCAAAATAAAAGACTACATGCTAGGGACTGAATATTTTTGTCCTCCCATAATCCATATGTTGAAACCCTAATCCTCAGTGTTATGGTGTTTATAATTAGGGCCTTTGGGAAATAATTAGGTCGTAAAGGTGGAACCCTCGTGATGAGACCATTGTCCTCGTAAGAAGAAACACAAGAGAGCTAGCTTCCTCTCTCTTCTCTCTTTCATGGAAGGACACAGCAAGGAAATAACTGTCTGCAAACCAGGAAAACAGCCCTCACCAGAACTCAACCAGGCAAACATCTTGATCTCATACTGTTGTCTAAGCTACCCCATCTATGGTATTCTGTTACAGCCTGAATAGACTCACACACCACATTTTAAAAATAAATAAATAAAACTGTTGAGGTATAAACACATTTCTAGAAATACTGCTTAAACATCTGATTTTGTTCTACCTGAAGATCAATTCTGTTATCTTCAGTTACAAGAGCAAAAAAAATGCTTTTGTTTGATATATCATTTTAGTATACGTTTACTGGTGCTTTATATTTATGTTATAATGATGTTGAGTTATAGAAATACACGTGCACACAACACTTGGTATGCTTCCTCTAGGTTCCATCCTGCTCCCTTCTCTCCCCCATACATGTTATTGAGATTGACATTGATAACTTCATATATGTACCTAGCATTATTTGAAAGATACCAAGTAAACACCTTGCAAGTTCTCAACCACTCTCACAGTGAACAAACATTTTAAGGACAAACAACTAGATTGCCATATAATTATATATAGTTTTCACCTTCCTCAAAAAAAGTAAACTATATTAAGATGAATATTTATTTAACTACATTCAATTAATTACAATAATAATTAGCAAAAGCTATAGTTCTTGTAATAAGGAGACAATATAAGCAATCTGTAAGCAGATTTTTCAACTAGAATAGTGGTCAGCAAACTATACCCCATGGACTAAATCCAGCCCACCATTTGTTTTTATAAACAGTTTTGTTTGTTTATTTTTATACAGCCTCACCCATTCATATTGCCTATCTTAGCATTGCCATGGTTGAGTTGAGTAGTACAAACTAAGGCCCTATATCCCAAAAAGTTTGCAGACCCACTATTACTACATCACCAATTAAGACTCACACTATGAAAGTCATCCAGTCTAACCTTTCCAAGTTCATAAGTAGCATTTGCCTTAATAAGTATTTGATTTCTGGGTTCCAGAAATCAAAATTAGTCTGAAAAGATGAGATTTTATTCTGTTAAATCAATCATATCAGCATTTAGACAGTTCCAGACAATGGAGAGGGAAATTAAGCCAAGTTGTCTAAGCCTTCTCCTATCTCTTCTTCTTACTAGACATACAATTAGACCACTTCTTTTTAAATTTTTTTTATGTTTATTAATCAGTGCATTTAATCATACATCTTTGTTAGGTACAGCTAATAAAGGTATATATGCACACATTTCTCATTTAACCCCTTCCCCAATTCCCAACCCACTCCCTCCTTCTCAAGTTCAGTTTAGTGAGTGACTATGATATATTTGTGAAAGTATATCATGTGCATTAGTGTGCCCCCTCTCACCCCCCACCCTGTCCATCACCTTCAATTAAGTCAACTTCTTTGCTTATCTAGGTTTTCTCCTTTTTCATCTGGAGTCCCTCTTACGCCCCATATTCTTCCTAGCATCCACATATTAGGGAGAACATATTTTTTTTTACTCTTTGTGACTAACTAATCTCACTTAACATAATGTTTTCCAGTTGCATCCATTTCCCTGCAAATAACATGATTTTGTTCTTCTTTATAGCTGAGTAAAATTCCACTGTCTACATATCCCATAGTTTTGTAATCCATTCATCTGTCGATGGACATCTTGGCTGCTTCCACAGTTTGGTTATTGTGAATTGTGCAGCTATAAACATAGATACACATGCATCGGTCTAATAATTTGGTTTCCATTCTTTTGGGTAGATACCCAGAAGTGGTATTGCTGGATCATGTGGTAGGTTCATTACCATTCGTCTGAGGATCCTCCATTCTGTTTTTTGCACTAGTTTGCAATCCCACCAACAGTGTCTTAGGGTTCCCACTTCTCCACACCCTCGCCAGCATTTGTTGTTGTTTGTGTTCTTGATGACTGCCATTCTGATTGGAGTTAGGTGAAATCTCAAGGTAGTTTTGATTTGCATCTCTCTGATTGCTAATGATGTGGAACATTTCCTCATACATTTATTGGCCATTTGTATTTCTTCTTTTTGAGGTGTCTATTTAGGTCCTTTGCCCATTTTTTGATTGTGTTATTTGTTTTCTTAGCTGTGATTTTCTTGAGTTCTCTGTATATCCTAGATATTAGTCCTCTATCAGAAGAGTAGCTGGCAAAAATTTTCTCCCACTGTGTAGACCACTTCTTAATCTCCCTGCCCATTAGATGAGGCCATGTGACAGAGTTCTCACAATACAATGTGAGTAGAAATGAAGCGACACCTGCCAGCACAGGTCCATAAACTACTATCATACCTGTGATTGTGCCCTTGCACCAGGCCGCTGCAAACTCAGTGTGGTGAATTTGTAAACACGTTATACAGAACATAAAACAGACACAGATGAATTTGTGGACAGATTCTATGTATGGTTGTTTTCCTCTGTGAATCTTATGCTTTCATTTTTCTTTGCACGTGGGAATCTAACAAAAAGGGCAATTTGAGGAGGTCTCATGAAAATGTCCTATTGATACTTCTCTTGAAAATTGTCCTGCTGTCACCACCTGGAGGACAAAAAAATAATTTTTCTCCAGAGATTGAGCCCAAGGATCATCAATCTTCAAATTTTAATGTCTATAATAATTACAGGAATACTAAAATATCTTCTGGGACATATCTATTTCAGATACCTTCCCTCAAAGATTCTGATTCAAGGTGTCTGGGCTGTGACTTAAGTATCTATATTTTAACAACCACAGTAAAATGATATTTATACAGAAGGTAGAGACTTATGGTCTGAAAAATGATCACATAAACTTTCTATCTCGTATCAAGCAGCTTTGGCTGAGTAATAGCAAAAGACAAACTTTGAGTGGCATATTATAATTTGTTATTTACTATTCAGATGGATGTAATCAGCTGGGTTCTACTAAGCAGCCATGTGTATAAAGGCTGGGCTTGCTTGCATCTCTTATCTGCTCATGCAGTCGAGCTTCACTGGGGGGCACTTCTCATCCTCCAGCTAAATCTTTCAGACTTGTTGTCACGGTGATAGTGAAGCTACAGAAAAGCAAGTGGGAACACTGTTAAGTACTAAAAAGGCAAACACTCTAGACAGACAGTGAATAGTATGCCAAGAATTTTATTTGGGGAAACATATATGCTTTGTGGATATGCTTACTCAAGGGCATTCCTATTACTTACATCCAGTAGAATAAGGAAATGTACTCTATTCATACAAAAATACTTATATAAAACCTATACTGTCTCTTCTTTGATACAGTGAGGTGTGTTTAAATAGCTATGGAAGCTCACACTGAACATAGACATATGCTTGAAACTTTATATGATGCTATGTATCAAATACATTCACGTTAATGAAGCAATCTAAGAAATCCAAGCAAATAAATAAAATATAGCTTTGCATGAATTTTAAAGGTCCCCAAAATAGTTACGAATACTTTAAAATATCACCCATTTAAAAATAGGCAATATCTTATGTGAAATAACTTATAAAGATTGAACATTTTTAAATTTATATTATGGTATATGTTCAAATTTAAGGCTACTATAGCCATAATAAAATGCATTTTTGTGTATGAGAAAAATATATTTTCAGAACATACTTTGAAATGCTAACAACACATTATTTTATAATTTTTATTGAATTATTTTCATACTCTGGATTGATAGTAACTCCCATTACTGTTTTTTAAATTATATTATGTAAATAACTTCATCAGTAACAATTGTACTCCTACATATTTGTGTGGAGAAGTAATAAAACTGGCTTCCTTTAAATATTTGAAATTGATAGATCTTTAATTCAGTCTGGTTTTATCTAAATTAGTGGAATTTTTACATTATAGAAATATCAATAATTTATCTTAATAAATTACTTAAATATTCTGAAAACTGAAGACTGTGTAAATAACATGTAAATATTGGATATAAATCATTTTGGACACATATTTAAATCATTTCTGGAAAAATTATTGTTCTCAAAGTAAACACAGAGAGTAAAAAGATAAATTATTAGTCTTGTGTCTTCTCTTGTTATGTGAAAACACGAAAGAACTCACTATAATTAATAGGCAACTCTTTTTCATAGACACACATGACCTCAGACATTTATAAAAATAGAAATTGCAGTTGATAAATACTATTGACTTGGAATACCACAGAGACATCCTGCTTGGGATTTCTGTTTCCAAATTCCTTACTAAATCCTCATGTTCAAGGATGTCTCAGAGGAATAATGAAAAGTGCTGATGGGATCATTGTTGAAAATAAAGGTACTCATTTTCAGAACATCTCACATTTGAAAGAATAAAGTGTTCATGAGCTCATTATTTTCTGTACCTGGGTAGCGTTTCTACTAGCTTTTCAAAATGCCAAAGGCATCTTACAAAGATGGAATAAAAAATGTTGATTTGATGAGACAGTCACAGTCACATCAAAACAAAATGAACAATGTGAGAAGGCTCGACTGATATTTAATGATTAATTAATCATTAAATTTAATCATTAAATTAAATTAATCAATTTAATGATTAAATCAAAAATATCAACCACAAACTGCCTATCACATCATCATCTTTCTTCTTACGATTTTGAAGGGCTGCGAAATTTTTGTTGTTGCTTGAGAAGTTACTTTAAAAGTGTAATAGCTTCCCCTGTATCTATCCTTTATGCTTTTCCTGGGACAATGGTTTATACTTAGTTCTTTGGTACAAGATAGACTCTTGACTAGAAGAAAGAGGCTTCTTTTTTTTTTTTTTTTTTTTTTTGCGGTACTGGGGATTGAACTCAGGGGCATTCTACCTCCGAGCTACAGCCCCAGCCCCTTTTTATTCTTTATTTTGAAACAGAGTCTCACTGAGTTGCGGAGTGCCTCACTAGGTAGCTGAGGCTGGCCGCGAACCCGGATCCTCCGGTCTCAGCCTCCCAAATGCTGGGATTACAAGCGTGCGCCACCACGCCCGGCTAAGAAAGAGGCTTCTGTGAAGATGACCAGGGAGAGCTGCTGTATTTGGATCTTAAATATCCCCCAAAGGCTAACTGTTAAGCCTAGAACCAAACTTAGCACTACTGGAAGGTGGTGAAACTTCAAGATGTGGGCCCCATGGGAAGTCTTCTGGTTTGGGGGGGCATATTCTTGAAAGGGAAAGTGGCACCCTGGCCCCTGGGCCTCTCCTTCTTCCTCTCCTTTGTTCTAGGCCATGAGGTAAACAGTTTTACCTCATGAGTACTCTGGCCATGATGTACTACCACAACACCAAGGCTGTGGGACCAAACCAATCAATGACTGAAATCTCCAAAACTGTGAATCAAGACAAATTTTGCCTTTGTTTTACATATTTTTAAAATCTTAGATATTTGCTACAGTAACAGAAAGATAACAAACACAAGTACTAATAAGAAGGATATGAAAGAAGCTGTTTCCTGTTACCAACCCTACCTAGAATGAAGACTATAGCAGAAGAAAAAATTTTCACTATTTACATGACAAAGTAACAGACTCAGTCACATCAAAACAAAATGAACAAGGTGATATTTAATGATGAATGATGGCAGGTCCATACACCAAAAATATAAACCACAAACTGTCTACCAAATCAACTTTCTTCTTATAATTTTGAAATGCATTTTTATGTGCCATTCATATAACAGCACACACTGGAGGCCACTGAAGTGAGCACCCTCCAGGTAACTGAAAGGATGTGCTTTTTCACTGGTCATGTGATTCAGGAGTAATTAACAAGTTTCACAATAACAAAGAATTTTCTTGTTTACTCCTATATAAACAGAAACCAAAGTCCTTCTTGGCCCATAAACTGTGCAAAATATGTGATTGAATGAGTAAATTTTAACTTTTTAGATATCTTTAAAGTTTACTATACAATTGGTGGCTTTTGGATAGAGAGCCAGATGTAAAACTTTCATAGCAGGATTGGTTAGCAACAGGATTTGCATTTAATCTGGATGGTGAATTTCCACTCCTAGCCCACCGCACTTCCCCCACCAAAAAATGTTTTCAAGTTCTCCTTTATATAATAAGTGTTTGGAAAACAAATCAAACCTATATTGCCTGTTTAATAACAACATGGTCTCATGGTCTCAAGTTTTCTATGGAGTCAATCTATATATAGATGTGAGAAATGAAGTTTGTTGAGTACAAAAATATCCTGTAATTGACCAATTGGCCTAGTGGACAGTGAGGGTATATATATATATATATATATATATGTATATATATATATATATATTTATTTATATTTATATATAAAAATATATATTTTATATATAAAAATATATATTTTATATATTTTATAAATATAAATATATATATATATATTTTTTTTTAAGGGCTCTGTTAAAGCCAAAAAGGGACTTAACTCCCAAAGTATTCCTGAGTGTGGCTCACACATGATGTGTAGTGCCCAAGCATAACTCTTGCAGCACACACAGGAGTGGACAGCACACCCAGGGCATCAGGGACAACACACAGGCAAGATAGGCAATGTGCAGACGCAAAGCCTGCTGGCCAAGAGCACCCTAACAACCACATCGAGTTCCTAGCAACCTGAGGGCTGTAATTGTTAGCACCTGAGACTGAAAACCCACAGCTTCTTCTGCCAAGGAGCTCTGTCACCTTGCCATGCTGACCACCAATAATGAGGCTGAACACTGACCTAAAAGCTATGCAGGTAGCCATGGGGCAAGTTCTCACCTTCTGTTGTGGTTGAGCACTGGTTAACATCAGGCCTGAATACTTGCACCAGTCTCACAGTTGACCCAGACCCAAGACCCTTTGTGGTCAATGGCTGCCCAACCTGCTTTCCAGGTTATACTAATCTCTCTGCCCTAAAATAACAGATGTTGTATAAAGTTTGCATGGAGTGTTAACAAATTAAGAACCTATCTTGAAACCAGGCATGGTGGCACAGGTTTGTAATCCCAGTACTTGGGAGGCTGAGACAGAATGATCGCAGGTTTGAGAATAGCTTCAGCAAGAAGTGAGACTCTCATCAACCTAATGAAACCCTGTTTCAAACTAAACATAAAATAAGGCTGGGGTTGGAGCTAGGAGGAAGAATGTCCTGGGGCTCAATCCCCAGGACCACACACACAAAAGAAGAACCTATCTTGGTCATGATTGCAGTAAATATTCTTGAAATGAAGGCTGAGATTGTGTGTTGTGTGTTGGTTGTTTTCTTTTTCTTTCTTTCTTTTTTTTTTTTCCTGCCTTACTGGGAATAGAACCCAGAGGCATTCTACCTCCAACCTACACCCCCGCTCTATTTTTTTTTTTTTTGAGGTACTGGGGATGGATCCCAGGGGCATTCTATCTCCAAGCTACATCCCCAGCCCTATTTTTTTTTAATTCTTTATTTTGAAACAGGGTCTCACTAAGTTGCAGAGGGCCTCACTAAGTAGCTGAGGTTGGCTGCAAACCCAGATCCTCATGTCTCAGCCTCCCAAGTACTGGGATTACAAGCATGCGTCACCACACCTGCCTGCTGGTTGTTTTCCATAGCCTAAGTTTGCTCAGATCAGAGAGTTAAGACTATGCAGGGAAAATGGTCATAAACATGTAGATTGGGTCAGAAGTAACACTCCTAGATATCCCTTTTTATTTCTAAACTACACTTTAAAGAGCAGTAGAAATCTCCAGAAAGCCACTCCCAGACTGAGCAGCAGTGGCCACTTCAAAATAAAATCCCTTTATTCATCATCTTCCAGTGCAGAATCCATTCCTCCTTCTCCATCCCTCCCAAGGACTTCTTTGGTGAATTTCCCTGAGGTTCTCTCCACACCTCACTTCCTGTCTCCTCAGTTCCATATGACATACGACCTCCCATCTACTTTTACTTCTCAAAGTAAACCAAGCCTGGAGAGAAAAAAAAAAACTGTGAAACCCTCCGCAAGAATGTACCTTCTTCTCCCTCTGTATCTGACTGCAAATAGCCCGGAGTCAAATAAATCAGCTACCTGGGAAATAACAAATAAGTAACTTTAAAGACCTTGAAAATCAAACTCAATAGAACTGATTTTTTTTAACTTTCATGTACAACTCTGGCATTATTTTTAATGGAAGAAACTAAAATGAAGAATACTAAAATTGTTTTTCTTAATGCTAACCCAATGTCAGCCCATTTTTATCCTTTTTTATTTATTTTTCTTAAAAAAATAATGTGTACTAATTTAGATAGGGAATTTGATCCATGGAGGAAATGCGTAAGGGTGCTGCAGGAGAAATGAGCCAGGCACTTGGATTAGCAAAATCTAGAAAATCTGCAGTGTGGGAAAGCTAACAAGTAAGGAAAACACATGCTCCAAATATTTTGCAAGTTTAAGAGCCAATTGTTGACTGTGAAGGAACTTGGTCCTGGTAAATCTCCAAGCTTCTCTGTTTCCAATTTCTTCAGGCAAAAATAAATAAATCAATAAAAGAGCAATTGATGAATTTTAAAAATACATGTGCTTTTCCACATCTAGCATCACCATCTGAATCTCCATATTACTAAGAATGTACAACTTCTCTGGTGCATTTTACTGGTGTGTTCATTTCTTGGAACTTTTCTGACATTGTAAGTTGAAATGTATTTATATTTTCATTGTGATAGGAATTACTTGTGGTTTTTCCACATACCTAAATCTTCATTTTTTTGTTGTTGTTGAGAGAGCTGACCTAGCTGATTAGCATCACTGGGACACAGAAAATTCTCTTTACACAGAACAGAGGGAAAGAGCACAGGTCCCTCTGAGACACCAACCCACATGTCTACCCCATAAGATCTTCTGTTTTTCCCCCACTCCAATCTCTGTTTTCGTCCATCTGTTCTGAATAGAAAAGCTCTATAAGTATCCTATACCAAAGGATCCTTTGCCTTCTAAATTCAGCTGAGTTTAACTGGAAAACACTAGAGAAAGAATTAAGGCTGAGACAAGAGGATCACAGTTTCGAGGCCAGCCTCCCAACTTAGTGGGACCCTGTTGAAAATTTTTCAAAAGGGCTAAGAGTATAGCTTGAAGCTAGAATGTTCCTGGGCTCCATAGGAGGGGGGTTGGGAGAAGAAGGGGAGTCAGAAGGGTGAGGTCAGGCATTTAATCCCCCTTTCCTAGATCACCTTTGATATTGGCTAAATCCTTCAACCAAAGAGATCATAGCTAATGTTAGGTCCCCTCCTCCTCCTCTTCCTCTTCCTTCTCCTCCTCCTCCTCCTGTCTCTTCTTTTTCCCTTCTTATATCTCAGTCTTACTTGTTTTCTCTAAGGATATCATAATCTTAATAGCCTTGAGAACCTTTCCCAGTTTACTTATTTAATTTGTACCTTTGACAGTTGTCCTTTTCTAAACTTCTCTAAAATTACTCAATCTGAATATGCTAACAGATACATCCATGTGTTTCCTAGCTCTCCAACTACTGCCATCTTCTGTCTCTAGCAATCAATACAGGCAATATATTTATTGGAAAAAAATCATCTACTTCTCTGTCTACAGGTCCTCACTACTGCCTCTCCACTGAACTTGCTGTAGCTGCAGTCATAACTTCACAACTACAATGCCAAATCCTTCAGAAATAATCTTCCCCGTACTACATGTGCCATTTGGTACACTGGAGAACATTATCCAAGCTGACTTTTTCCAATGTGTGGCTCAGTCTCTGCTATTCCATTTTATTTTTCTATCACCTTAAAAGCTCTTCTTTAGTGCTCCTGTTTTAAATTATGTTGTTCTCTAAGTGTCTATATTCACTATTTTCATTCTATATGATTTCAGCAATAAGTATGGTTTCCACTATTATTTAGATGCTGAGGCTTTCTAAATCTAAAATTCCAAATCTCTCAGATAAATCAAGGCCCATTTATCTACTTTATCAACTCTAATTTGAAGACCCTTGGATACCTCAAAAAAATACTGATTTACTAACATCTCTATCTCAAACCTATTTTTCTTTCTGAATTCGTTTGCTTTAATGAATGCTAAAACCATTTGCATGGACACAAAAGAAAAGACTACCTGAGGATTGCTGCCGCAATCTACCTTTTAAAACCAAGACATACATCCCCTAGATGGTATTAGATGCCAAAAGCCACTGGTGTATCTCTTTCCAGGAAGTATTCTTAGCTAAGGAAGGTCTTTTTTTTAAGTTTATAACCCCTTCCTGGGGAAGCCCATATCCAGTGATGGCTAATTCTGGAGATACAAAGCCCACTCTTCTGTCTCTATGAGGGACAACGCTGATGGACTATCTCCCTTTCAGAGCTCTTGTAGTTCCCAGTTCAGCTACTTCACAGTTCAGCTTCTCCCTTTGCCTAAGAAAGGGAGAAAGCAGAAATTCAGTGTCAGGCCTGATGATTCCACCTTCCTTACCACCTTCTTCCAATGGGCCACAGAGTCTCTTAAAAAAAAAAAAATCAACATTTTTTTAAGGAAACTATTAAAGGTTTTTATTTTATATTTTATTTTTACTTGTTTTATTTTTATATGTGGAACTGGGAATTGAATCCAGGAGGCATTCTACCTCTGAGCTATACCCTCAGCCGTTCCCAGCCATTTTGTTTTTTATTTTGAAACAAGGTCTTACTAAGTTTCTGAGGCTGGCCTCAACTCTGCAGTTCTCCTGTCTCAGCCTAAAGCATGCATCACCATGCACAGCCCAAACTCTCCATATTTGAAAAACAGAGAGAGAGAAAGAGAGAGAGAGAAAGAGAGAGAGAGAGAGAGAGAGAGAGAGAGAGAGAGAGAGAGAGAGATTGTCTAAATAAGGAACAGTATGGACATCTGTAAAAACAAAGACTCTGAAATCTGCCTAAGTTAAAAGTTCAACATTTATTTATTACTTTGTGGCTTTGGACAAGTTACTTAACCTTTCATGGCTTAAATTGTTTTATCTGTGAAATGAGACTATTTTTGTCATTGGACTACATGACAATTAAATGAATTAGTCCATAGTATATACTACTTGGAACAGCACCTGATACCCAGTAAACACTAATAACTGTTGGCATATATAATTATTTATAGGTCAAAGGAAACATTTTAATGTTAAGTAAAGCATTTTTAAAGCAGAATTATAATGACAATGCACCGTCTTTAAAAAGGAAATACAGCTAAAGTAGTATCAAAGGAAAACTTTATGGCTTTAAATTCATGTAATAGTATAAAAGAAATAATCAAAAGTAGTATGTTAAATATATACCAAAATTTAGCCAAAGAAAAATAGACTAATATAATAAGAATAGAATAAGATAAATAACAAAGATGGGAGAGAAAACAAATGAATGACATACAAGGAAATAATAAGATACATAGAAATAAATATTGCTTCAGGGCGCAGAGAGTAAAATGACAAGTCTCTGGAAGGATTGGTCAAGAAACAGAAAAAAAAAATAAGTAAAAAATTTAGGAAAGAGTAGAGAAAATTCCAGACCACACAGAGCTACTTTAAAGAATTTAAAGGCAACATATTTAAGATCTAGACAAAATTATTTTCTAAAATCCATGTATGTATAAATTTAGCATAAATATGAATATCCACTTATGTGTTTATACATGTACTCAAGGAGAAATTGAACAAACCAGTAATCATAACTAAGTTAAATATATAGTTAAAAATCCCTCCCTACTTCCTAACATATATATACACATAAGAAAACCAGACCAAGGTTTGTACAGTAAGTTTACTAAACATTCAAAGAAGAGTTCTCTGAAGTTATACTAACCCTTTCAAAGAAAAAAGGAAGTAGGCCTCAATTCATCTTATGATAGAAAAACTTTTGCATGTATGTTCCTATCACTCTGAACTTCATTATGATGTGAGAGCAGAATGCACTAATAAAAGTACATTAAAAAGAAAAACTGATGATAAAATCCAATAAGGAGAGTATAAGAAAGAAAAGTATTGCGTAATAGCAATCAAAATAGATTCAAGGATCTTAAAATACTTAAAATATATAAGCTAATAATCATGTCTGAACAATGTATAAAAATAATGTGTAAAATATCTGATTAATTATTTGAGCTTATCACAATAATATAAGGCTGGCTAAGCATCAGAAAATAAAGAAATTGCATATAATAACAACCTCATAGATAAGATGTAAAATTACATTATAGAGTATTCTACGTACATTGAGATATATGTACACAGCGGAAGGGCGAAGCATTTACAATTTCTGTAAATATCAGACCAACATATGTGTATCTATGTTGATAGCTGCACAATTTACAATAGCCAAACTATGGAAGCAGCCAAGATGTCCATCGACAGATGAATGGATTACAAAACTATGGGATATGTACATGTGGGAAAATAATTGTATCTTTTCTGTCAAAGGAGTAATTTGATTTTAACCGACATCTTGTAATTTGCCATCTTGTAATACTTGGATTCCTTCACAAAATTAGCATCTCAAGAGATTGTAGGTGCTGACCCTCCCCCAACTTCCTCTGTAGCTGACGGGGAAGAATGTGAAGCTGTAACTCCCACCAATAGGAGTTCAGCGCAGGAGGGGCTCTGTGTTAGGGATATAAGACCCACCAGGTCCTTCCTCAGGTGTGCTCTCTCTTGTGTATGTGGGGGCACCCTTTTTTGCCAAAAAGTAAAATTGCATTGCCAAGCAATTTTTGAACACATGCCTTTTTCTTAATGTTATGAAAAGTTATTTCTAACATACACAATGGAATTTCACTCAGCCATAAAGAAGAACAAAATCATGTTATTTGCAGGGAAATGGAAAGAACTGGAAAACATTATGTTAAGTGAAATTAGCCAGTCACAAAGAGTAAAGAAACATATGTTCTCCCTAATATGCAGATGCTAGGGAGAAGATGGGGTATAAGAGGGTCTCCAGATGAAAAAGGAGAGACCCTCGAAAGCAAAGAAGTTGATTTAACCGAAGGGGTTGGACGGGGTTGGGGGGGCACACTAATGTATATCAAGGTTACTCACTAAACTGAACTTGAGAAGGAGGGAGGACGAGGGAGCAGGGTGGGAATTTAGGGAAGGGGTCAAATGAGAATTGTGAGCACATATATTGTTATCAATTTGTACCTAACAAAGATGTATGCTTACAATGTATGAATAAAAGTTAAAATAAATAAATAAATAAGCAAAAATAAAATAAAACAATTTCTGTAAGTGAAATCTATAATTCATCATGAATAAGGAGATAAATGAAGAGGATGGAAATATAAAGAAACAACTGCTTAATTGTAAGTGTGTCTTAGAGAAGGCATAATGCCCTTGATATGTCTTAAATACTTAATTAGCATATGCAGCAATGAAACAAATGTGGGAATGATAAACCTGAATTTCCAGAGGGTAGTAACTTGGGAGAGAGATGAATGGTGAAGAGACTGTAAAAAAAACTGTACCTTTTGTATCTCTTTTAAAAATATAAGTACATTTGTTGAAAATAGGGTAACATGTTAACATTGGTTTAATCTCAATGAAGGTTGTAAGCTAGTTTCTGCTTTATTATTTTGTGGATGTTTAAAATGTTTAATAATTTTTGAAGGCATGTCTGTAAGCTGATTTCCCATGGTGGTATTAAAGCATTGTCACTGTTGACTATGTCTGATGTGTTCAGTTTATAATTATTTAGATGGGAGGTCACATCCAGTCCTAGAATCTCAGAGTAACAGTAAAACAAACTGCCATCTAGTAGTTAGCTGAAAATCTTGGAAACTCTTATAATTCATTTTAACCAGGGATAGTTAATTGGTTTCAGAATATTTGAGCCAAGCCTTATAATAATTTCCTTTTCTGTAAACAACACTGTAGAGGAAATAACAATTTGATAATATAATTCTGAGTCCCCTGGAGTGAGTCTGTGGTAGAACTAAAGAGTTAGGTTTTTTATTGGTGTTTTTAAATAAAAAAATCTTAACTGGGGATCTGTGAGTACATTTGGACTTCTGTTTTTTGATATTGCCATTAAATTTTTCCAATTAATTTTTGGTTGACTTGCACTCCTTGACTTTGACTAGATGCCTTTTTTTTTTTTTATTCCAAAGACTGCCCTTTTAGGATGGCTCAGAGAATAATTGCTTTGAGTCTTGAATGGATAGACCAGGGTTCTTTCTTTCTAAATGGATTTCCTCTGCTTGCTAGGTAGGGCTTTAGGCCTCAGAAGCTGCAACTAAGGGAGCCCTTGATTTCCTGAGTCTTCTTAAGCTTCTCTCAAGTTGGGATCAATGAGAAGTACCTTTCCTGCAGGATACTCCTGTTCCTGTTCTCTTTCCATTGCCAACTCTACCATAAGACCCTAGAAATACCCTTGACAGGTGCCCAATAAAGAAGAATCTTCACGTGGAGGAGTAAGACAGTTTATAGCCATTTTCTCCTTCATATTAACACCACTTGCTGTAACATACATATCCTTAGTGTTCTGCTTAAAAGTGCCAGGGCATTATCCTGTGAGTAGTTTTTTTTTTTTTTTTTCTTACCAGAGATTCCAATCACAGCTGCTGCTAGCAGGATCATTATATATCACTGCTCTACATTTATCTCTATTACACTAAGCCTAGGTAGCTTTTCCCCATAGTCTAGTAACATCACAAAAACAAATTAATTA